>JAIPRL010010213.1:0-16004 GCA_025469235.1 Pemphigus obesinymphae
AAACTTCTGCTAACTCCCTACTCCTACCTGTCAATGTTCCTACATTCCACGTACCTACTCTCACTTTGAACCTATCCGGCGTACTCAAGCGCGAATCTAACCCAAAACACCTTGGTGCTTTCCCTACACCATCGATATCACGGCCGTTGGGTAGACCCGCACATATAACTGATGGAACGGCTACCGCAGCCGCTGTCAGGCTGGTACTGATCACTTGGTCCTTTAGGCTATCTTCACACCCAAGTACGCAATTTTGTTTTCCCCGCGAACATCCGAAATGGGAAAACTCACCTATATTCGTTTTAAGACTCTTTATACCTCTTTGACAAGTTTTATGCCGGCTGTCCACCGGACACAACCTCAATTAGTCGACTTCTACGACAGACATGAGGAAACCGTGGAGGTATTATTAGCCCCCTCAACAGGAAGAATCTACAATAGTTACTTAAGGTGTCAGCGTGGAGGCTTTTGCAACACACTTTGCAGTGTGTTGGACGATGGGAACGCCAGTTTCCCTACGCCAGTAGTAATATTATAGAATATTTTATTATTATATATTTTAATTATACGTATATATAATATTTATTGATAACCTAGTGTCGTTCTACAGATAAAACTAGTTATTATTTATAATCATATTCTATAATTTATATTATTTTTTATTTTTAATTAATAATATACTTTTTAAGTATAATTATACCTATTTAATAATTATAGATGGTACTTTAATAAATCAATTGATTTTACAGATATAGATTTACTTAAAGGTAAGTAATTATGGTACAAATATTCGAAGAATAAACTCGATAAAATTTTAAAATACCAACTCATCTAGACTAAAATAGGTTTGCCACTTCTTAAATAAGCTCAGTACAGTCTTCCACTAATATACAGATACTTTTGATTGGTCGTAAATATGTATGCATTATATTGAACAGTTAATTGCCTTTTTTACGAGTGATGGGTGAGGGGGCCCATCTCCAATCGACAACCTTAAATACGCACTTGAAAGATACACCCCTAATAAGTTGACCTTGTAATGAAATTATTTAAAATATTCAGTATTTTCTAGAGAAAATAAATATAAACAATAGAGTAATTAGGTTAAAAAAAAAAAAAAATTGCGCTGATGGAAATGGCCTATGAGCTATGAGAAATCTTGTAAAATAATTTACACATTGACTAATCCAATCAAGGGGGACGAGTTTTTTTTTGTAATAAAGTAGGATACATTTTAAAACGTACTCTTTTTTGGATTATTATATCTGGTCACCATACCTACACGTCTTCCCGTACCTACTATAGTACCTACTATATTTACTTTTACCACAGAACCGTCTATATTTTATTTGATATGTTCTTTGGTGGTGGTTTCCATATACATATTGTAACGTCTCGAAAATTTCATAGGCCCTTTCCACGAAAGTTATGTGACAGGCCCGTGTAGTACGGAAGGGTCGCCAACCACGAGCCGAGACACTGCGGCCGAAGCACCGTGGATTTTTATATGTGAAAGGATGAATGTTGAAAAGATAAAATAAATAAATAAGAACTGTGGTTTTTACTAAGGGGAATGATATATTTTATTTAAGTTATTTGTGGAGAAAGCTCGTCAGACTCCAACCGAATCGATTGAAACAAAATAAATTATATACCTATAGGGTCGACGAGAGACAAACCTATATATATATATATATATATATAAAAAAAAAAAAAACAAAACCTCATGAGGGGCCGTCGATCCAGTGGTATCGGACGGACAATTACAAATAATAAGTTGGATTATCTAGTAGTTAACACACTAGGTAACTAAAAATAACGGTGGGTAACAAAATAGGAAAAATATAGTAGATATGTACCGGCCAAGGTATTGTAGATGTATAAAAAAATATATTTACCACGTGTCACGCTGTTGCGTGACACCCGTCCACCGGACCTCGCCGATGCTGGGCGATCCCCATCTCCGGGGCACGATTGTGATCTACTCCATAGTAATCAATTGATACACTATGGAGGAAAAATGTAGGTGGCAAATAACAGTAAAACCGACTTTAAAAAAATAACACTGGCTGATAACACTGTGCTCGATCGGCGGTCGGGGAACGAGAGCGACCCGGTCGCACGACGACAAAAGTCGGTCGTCAAGCCAAACTTTACAAACTTTAACAAAATATGTCCGTGGAGACGTGCATCGACAACGGTTTCGACCGCGCGAGATTATCCGGGCGCGCCAATTGTTAATATTTGGATACCTACTGAAAATCAAAACTAGGGTACCGTATTTGTTTTGAAAGTTACAATATATATTATATATTTCCGTATGGGTATTAGGTATTACCTATCTATTCTATATTTCTATGGTGTCAAATTTCCATTTTCCAAATTTATTGTTTAGCGGTTGACAAAACAAATTAATGTGCCTGGCCGTTATTTGAGGTTTTAGTGTTTCGCGTTCGTTTTATGTTTATATATTTTAAGAATTAAATGCAAAAATGAAAAAAGCCAACCATGGTGTTTTTTCTCTAGTCTTAATTACTTCAATTACAATTGTTCCTATTTAAAGACTTTCCTTAAACACTATCAACATTTTAAAATTAATAGTCTCCTGCTTCAATCAACTAAATACCTAATCGAAAATTCTAATTTAAATCAAAGTGATGGCATTCATTATATTTTTTCTATTTCTAAAATTTTAAATAAAATTCCAGAAACTCTTAAAATTATAACTATCCTTTTGACTTTACCAGTTTCAACCGCATCTAATGAGCGTTTCTTTTCTTTGCTTATGCTTGTTAAAACACATTTACGATTGACAATGGGTGATCAACGGCTTAAAATGACGCCACTTATTTATGTGATTTTTTGAGAAAGAGGAATTATGTGTAGGTACATAATTTAGGTATGTAAACATATAGGTATTATACATACTTACTATGTACGATGTGTAGGCAACAATTTCGAAAAAAATATAAGTTTCTCGATCAACGCCACGGGGCTGACTTCATTGGTTATTTTCCATGACATTTTTGTTGGCCAGATCTGTGAATAAATTCTAGACACGCCTATGGTTCCGATTGTATAAGCAATTAGTCGCAAAAAACTCGGAGCAACGTGTTTCTAATAATTGTTGCTATACGAATTTTATCATAAATATGTTGTTTTAGTGTATAAGTACAATATGTCTATAAATGTTACTGTTTGTTTCCAAGTGTTCTAGTGTGGACACGGCTTTAGAACTACAACTAGTAATGATATTATTTTTCATATAAACATTTTCTTAGAAATTGAAACAAAATTTAAAAAACTCCGTGGTCAATGTATAAGCCATCCATGACGATTAAATCGCTAATATTGCAATATTTTTGGTTATCTATGAACATTTCTTTTATAATATTATGCATAAAATAATATACATAATTTATAAAGCCATTTTTAATTAAGTTAATTAATAATAACGTATATGTTTTATAAATGTTAATAAAATTTTTTTTTAGTATGAATAATTTCATATAGTTCGTTATGTAGTTAAATTAAATGTAGTAGGTACAGGAAATATACCCGCAGCACAGTGTAAAGTGTAAATAACTGAAGCATTCGGGTTTTTTCAATATAGGTACCGATATCCACCAAAAAAAAATTTGAAAAAAACGTATCTACACCACTGATATAGATTGCATATTTATTAGTGTAGATAAGTAGTACTTAAGTATTTTACAAGTAGGGGAGACCCGGGCAAGTTGACGTGTGGGGCAAGTTGACGAATTTGATCTTAACGATTTATTACGACATCTATCAGTTATCACTAATTTTTAAAACTATTTAAGAACATATCAATATATTGATATAAATTTTATTGTTAATCACAAGTATCTGATAACAATCGCACCTGTGTTATCACTTTTTTTGTTTACCTTTTCAAAATTAAAATTTTACAGCCGTGTTTGGTAAGGTATCTACAATATATAACGAGAGTAAATCTTTTTATTGTTGTAAATATAGTTAGTGATAGTTGTTAGCAATAATATAATGGTATACTTATTCTGTTTGATTTAATTATAATACTTGTAGTTTAAAATTTCCTAATAAATGTAAATTGGGTCAAGTTGACGAATCATATTAATCAATATTAAGGTTTTTTTTCATAAATTTTTTTTTTTTTTTAATAGATTGCAAGTTTAATTTCGTTTTAATTGGTTAAATGTTTTTTTTTTTTTTAAAAATTTAAATTACTAATAAAAGTTACTATTAAGTTAAGTTGTTTTTTTTATAATATAAATTTTATTTTGTTTTATCTGGTAAAATTTGTACCTAGATATTTAGGTTTTTTTTCATAAAGATTTTTTTTTTTTAAATATAATGCATGTTTAATTTTGTTTTAAATAAAGTATTTATTAATAACTGTATTGTAAAATTTTTATTTTTTCATTAAAGGAAATATACTATGTCATCAAATTGGCTAATCTACTTAGATTATGAATAAATGAAAAAATACCAAATATTAAGAAAATAAAAATTTACCAATTATTCATAGTATACCAAAGAATATATGTGTAAAATTTCAAGTGTTTTTATCCACTGGTTATAGTAGGACAGCTGTTGAAACTTTAAGGTCGTCAACTTGCCCCGGTCTCCCCTATTTTAATTATATTATACAAAAAAAACCTTGTTTTACCATTTAAGAGGCCGCAACACCTGCGATTTTTATGGGGTTCTGTATAAACAATTTTTAAGAAATATTATGAAAAATAAAAATCTAATAATTTAGAAATATTTATGTACATTTTAAAATTAATCTGAAAATAGCCCCGTATCACTTTTTATTGTTGTGTAATCATGAAATTTCCACCTAAAAGACCAATAAGTGTGACAAAACTGTGGAACTATGGAAAATCGGATTTACAATCTGTAAACAGATTTGAATGTGTCTGTCTTTTAGGGATTAATCGAGGCATTTTTCTTTATTATTACAGATTAAAATATAAACAATATTTAAAAATTGTGATTTTTAGTGATAAATAACACGACTAAGAAATAAAATTAAAATAAACGCCTCGATTGATCCCTAGAAGACAATCTGATGAATTCAAAACAGTTTTCACAATTGAAATCCGACTTTTCAAAGTCCCACAGTTTTGTCACGCTTTTAGGTCGATTTTTCGTTGGTGTTGCGGCCAGCGAAATGCTGATGAAATTGTCTCCAAAATATTCTTTATATATTTTAAGATCACTTGAAGGGTTTATTTCGTGGGCTTGTTTTTATTAAGTACTGAAAATCATTCTAATACCTAATTGGACTTTGTAGATTTAATCATTGATTATAATATATTAAGACTCGATATACAAATGCATTAACTTACTAACCTAATGTATAATAAAAAGTTTGTAGCATCAAGTGTTTCCTTAAACGACAGAGATTTTGTATTATTCACACTTCAAATGGTCCGTTTATAATAAAATAGTTACAAAATAAATGTATGGGGATCTTATAGATAAGCATTATCTATTAAGTATTAAGTAAATTTAGACAAAAATGAAAAAGAAATGGCTAATAATATTGTAATTTTATTATTATACTACCTGCCAATTTTTAATACCATTGTTTTATTTTAATTGAAACAATTTTTAATAGTGAAGGTCATAGAGCGAACCTATAGACCACCTAGGAAGAAATTATTACATATAACAACATACCTATGTATAATATATTATGTTTGTGTCCTCGACATCACCAAATGTATTACTTTTTACATTCTCACTCTTTTAAATTATAATGGTTAGGTCACATTGTTTTGTAACTTCTATAGTTTTCAAACCCTAAGAAAAACTGGTTCGCATCTAATTATCAAGTCCATTCTCCACCAACTTTAAATAATTTGAAAATTCAACATTTAATATTGACAAAATTTAATATACATAACAATTATTGAATATTCCATCCGTAGTTACTTTATTAAATCAATTTTTGTTACATTGCGATAATATTTCTTATCATTTTTAAAACATTTTTTTTTTCTTTATCAGACAAACTTTATAGTATGCAATATAATATTTAATTTTTCATAAGTAATACAATAATAATATTAGTAATATTTACTAAAATAGAAAAAAAAAATATATATATATACACATATATATATGGGTATTACATTTTGAGAGTGGAAATATGTGATAATTAATCTAAAACTGAATACATAGGTAATAAATTTGTGTTATAAAAAAAATGTATTTAATAAATTACTCGTGAAAAACATTATCAACTCACGATAGAAAAAAAACAATATGTAATGAATACTTTCATATACTTACAAAAAAAAAAAAAAAAAAAAAACAAAAAAAAAACATTCAACTTAGTCACCATAAATATGTTTTATTAATTTAAATTATTAGCAAATGTTTTATGACAGGTAACAAAAAATTTTTAAAAATGGTATATTTGCTATATTGAATAAGTATGGAGTGAATATACTTGAATTTAGACATTTATAATTATAATATAGTATGGATACTATATTAAAAAATTAGTTCATTGTGTAAAATAAAGAAAATATCTTCTATATTCTAAAATCATTTGCTTTACATCATAATTTGTAGATCCTGAAAGTATAATATTAAATTATGAAGATAAATTTATGTCTATTTTAATTTTAACAATACAATAAAATATAACTATAATCTTATGTTTTAGACCAATACTTTATACAAGATATATTATATATGTTATAAAGAATATATACTTATTAATTATATTACATGTAGTATAATATATAATTCTTTACTCCTAGTAGAACAACATATTCTTATTAAAAATAAATACATGTATTAGTTCCTTAAAAGTTATAAATGTAACTTGGAAAATACTACCAGAAATTTAAAAATGTTTAAAATAATTAACTGGTGGAAGTAATCTATTCTTTTGAAAATCTTTAATATTCTACAACAAGTAAGCTTGTATTATTCTACAACTAATAAAAAAAATAAATAAAAAAAAAAAAAACAACAAACTATTTTACTAAATTGAACAATTTTGTAATATACAATTATCAATTTTATTAAATATGTAAGAAATACTAAAAATACATTGTAAAAGGTATGCATTGATAAAACATTGAATGCTTTTAATATTATTGTAATATAATGAAATTATAAAGTGAGAATAATTTTTGTAAGACAATTAAAAATGTAATAATTGATTTTTAAAAAAATTACTAATACTAATAATGTATTTTTCATAATCATTTTTGGTACTACGGATATGTTTTAACATATTTTGACGAATGCATATTTTATTAAAATTTCAATTATAAAACATAATATTATAATATATGCAATGAAAAAAAATTATAATTTATAAATAATAGGTATAAACTATAAAGAAACATTAAAAAAAGAGCTGTATGAACATGAATCATTCATATATAATTAAAATAAAATTGTTTTAATTTTAGTATATTATAAGAATATAAATTTAGAAGATAGATTTTTCGATGTAAACTACTAAGTTAATTTTTGAAAGTTTACAATGTTCTATAGTACACATCAGTGTTAATAACTAAGGTACTATATCACTTATATTTGTTATAATATAATAAAAATATTTAAAAAAAAAATATATATATGTAAATTCATAATCAATTATTACAAAACTTGGAAATCCAAATATTATGATACTTGATTTATGTCATTCAAATGAAACATTAAATTAGGTACTTGTAATTTAAAATTTAAATTTAAAAACATGCATACATATAAATATGAACATACACAAAATATAATTGATTTTCCTTTATAGTGCAATTATATTTTCTCCCTTTTGGTATCCTAATCAAATTCCAGATATTTATTTTAGAGTTCAAAACTCATTTAATTCATATATATGTACTATTATATGAACCTACTTATATTTTGTGTGTTATATAATATATCAATTATATATATATATATACACACACACATATACACACAGAGTGAATTTAATTAGTAGAAAATTCTCATAGTTTAGGAATGTAAAACCATTTAGAAAAATTTAACTTTTAGAAACTTTAAATATTATTATATTCGTGAATATTTTTAGAAGTCATATATTTAGTACGCTTTCCAATGTACCATGATTAAAATATAATTTATAAAATGGTCAATTCTATTTTTAATCTCAAAGAACAAGTATTTTTATATCAGTATTAAATAATAATGATCCATATACAAATTTAATTAGAAAAATAAAATTAAATCTGTTAAATTTATCGAACAGTGTCAAGTTCCATTTTATATCCAGTCTTTTATGCAAACAATACATTTTTTGAATAACCTACCTAATAGCAACTGGTCTTAATAAATATATTCTCTTGCACAAAAATACAATAAAATTAATTTTTAAATAGCTTACCATTTCAAAATTTAATAATTAAGGTACATTAAAATGTTAAAAATGAAAGACTTACAAAAATATTCGCAAATTTAGTTAAAATAAATGTTCCTAAAAATAAGATTTTTCAGAATGTTAATACGTTCCCAAATAAAACTTGTTTGATGTAAAATAAATCACCCCGTGTATAAATATATAAAAAAAAGTAATTACTTAAAATGATCTTACAACCTATCATGCTTTTTTTATATACTATAAAGATTCCTTCAAACATGATTAACAAAATATTTGTTCAAAAACTGTCAAGACAAATCAAGATGGAATATAAAAAAGAATATAAGCAATTTATTCTCTATAATTTCATGCTTCTATTTATTATATCCTTCACAAAATGTATAAGAATACAGTTTTCAAAAAAATAACAACTTTAACAAAACAAACACATGAAAATAATATACCACGGCCTAGAAAAAATAAAATAAAAATGATTTTTATTTATATATGATGTATATGTTTGAATGTGAGTATATAAATATACATATACATAATCAAATAGGGATGCGCATCTTTTGATTAATATTTTATTCGTGTATTTATCGGTTTGTAATCCATCTGTCAAATAATAACCGATACACAAAAGAGCGATTTTTTCAGTCATTAATCCCTTACACACATTGAAAATTTCAAAATTTTGTATGTTTCTAAAAGGCACTTTAAATACATTTACTGTGTGCAATAAATAAAAATTATATATATATATAAAAAAAAAGGTTTGTTATTAAAACTCTAGGCGCTTTTTTATTAAAAATCAGGGCCGAAACGGTTTTCGGACTGTTTTATTAAAAAAAATAACTTTTATATAACTTTAAACTAAAAAAAAAATATATATATATGTAATATATATTATCAAGTAAATTTCGGGCGCCATATTTAAAAAAAATCGGGACCCGGCTTTAATATCTTCTAACCAAACTAGACAAACTTATGACCAGGATTTACAGAATAATTTAAAAGAAAATATAAATTTAAAATTATCGGTGATTAGTTATGAATTCCGAAAAAAAATGTCTTTTTAAAAATAAATATTACGTGACCCGTAGAATTATTTATCAATTTTAAATATTTTGTTTATGTCTTAGATTTTATAAGGTTCAAAACTTGGAAGGGCCATAAATTTCAAATACATAGTTTTCACCGAATACTCTTAAATAGTTTAAGAAATCCTGATAAATTTGTCTAGTCCCTTGCTTTTGAGTACAGCATTTATTTCATAGATACCTACCAAACTCAAATGATATCATGATTCTACTCGCAAAAGAATCAACATTCGGGTAGTTGATCATTTTATAATTCTTTTATTCTTCAAAACAAAATAAATAATAAAATATTATGCAAAGAGCTGTAGGCAATTAATATGATGATTTCTTAATATGTCTTGACAGTTTAAAACACATAGTAAAAAAAAAATCATAAATCATAATATACCAAAGCGAATTATTTAAATTGGATAATTTCTTTAATATAACCTAAGAAACCCATATGGTAATTAAATTTTTTATAACCTTAGGTCTATCCATACGATTTAATATATATTAACATAATATATTATATGGGATTTTTTTTTAAATGTTTATTTTTTATTTATTTTTTTTTTTTGGGGAGGGTTTTGACCTTTTTGTTCTTTTTTTTTATTTTTGTTTTTAAATACAATTTTTGTAACGTGTAACTTATTAACCAAAACTATAATAATTAAGGTCATAAAATATGATTATAGTTTTTGTCCCAATGAAAAATTATATATAACCTAACCTTAATCGAGTCTAATGTGACTTGACAACAAACAAACGGTGCACGAGCAGAACAAATTATTACAGTATTGTTTGAAAATTGAGAGTTCCCCAATTGATAATGCTTCATTTATGTACGTGAGTTCCGGAATAGTTTACTACCATTATTATCTATATCCTCTAAACTTTCCGAGCCACTGTCAGACTGCATTCTATAAATAAAAAACAACAATATTTTAATGATTTTAAGATGTCTCCTGGAATAGGATATTTGGTTTCCAAAAAATAAATATGTACATAATTTGCTACATTAAAATCAAAATAACATGACAAACAATTTGATTCTACAATATTATTAGGGATGTAATTTCACAATTTTGGTTTTTTTTTTTTTTAAATAATAATGAAAATTTCTCATTTAATTAATTTTAATAGTCGATTATAATCATAATTATGTGTATACCTTGATCTACTCGGTAAATCAAAATTAATTTTATTAGATTCTGAGCATAAAAATGTACCTATTAGTTTCATTTTTTTTTTTTTTTTGCATACATTTTTTGGCAGAAGTTTTCTGTTAAAGAGGTTTTTGATAGGAAATTTGTTCCTAGATGGTACTGGTAATTTTTTGATTTTCTAAGAAGTTTTCAAAAGCATAACTAAAAACGACTTTTTATATCACAAAAAATTGTTATAATTTATATAATAACTATGGTTATATAAGTGTTATATATTATGTTTTATAACTACCAAAAAAATGTATATTAAATATTTAATTAATTTATATAATAATAAAATTAAAATGAGAGAAATTTGAAATTTACACCAAATACATTTGTCAATTACATTACTAAGTAGATTGATTTTGAATTTTTTATTCACCATATAAATGCTAATAATATTCATGATTCACTCAAAATTATTTTATTGAAATAAACGTTTTATCATTGCTATCAAATTCAGTATATCCACCCAAGGAGAAAAGTACTTCCCCTCCCTACTGATCGGCTTTTAAAAAATAAATACAAATTAGATTAAAGAAAAAATATAAAATATAACTTTAAGATTTAGTTAAGTAATTTATTTATTTATTTAGTTTTACTTTTAATCAACGTGTGAAATAATTTATTTAAACATGTATAAAGATAGGTCGCAATAACATAGCCTGCATAGAGTATATAGCACAATGTCATACAATAAATTTAAATTTACCTACTATATGGTGATAATGAAGTATTTATTTTTGTTAATTGGATATCTAAACAACTATTTTTTTTAGTTCTAACTACAAGATTAATTAAAGGTATATACTACACTATTTCAAAATGCAAATGATATATTCTTATATATAATCTTCATATTACTCATAAGATGCATGTTAGAGTGTGCATTTAAAAATTGTCAACTATTATTTAGTAAGTATAGGCCATTAATAATAGCATATTATATAAACCTAAAAATGGCGCAATGTTATTATAATACTATTTGAAAATTATTTATTTACACATTTTTAAAACAACCATTTTGAGAATAATATTTGTAAACAATAAATCACATTTTTTAAAAATCAAATATCCTTTACCATTTTAATATAAATAAATAAAAGTAATTTTTTTTTTTTTAATTTGATATTTACATTGTGTAGGTAGCAGCCAGACTATTGCATGTTGTCGGTATATACAAGTTTTGTTCTTGATAAGCACCAATTTCATTGCACATAGGTGGATTGTCCCATATATATTGCATACCTACAATGGTACGAAGCATATCTACCATTTGAACTCTATCATCTATGTTTTCTCTGACCTCACGAGCCCGTTGTGGATTAAAGAAGTTGCTTAACAGATCTTGATTATCACCTGAATGAGATGTATGCCAATTCTGGAATATTGGAAAATGGTAGTGACGTCTAGCACTACGTGTTACCAAAACACTATCATCATCATCCCATTCATCTGTTTGAGTACCTAAATTAAATTAATTTTTTATTATTAAGTATATGTATTATTATATTACAACTACAAATAAAACAAGTATTAACCTTTATCTTGATTACAGACTTTATACAATAACCCATCATCTGTACGCCTAAACTCATCTTTACCAATATACAATTTTCCTTCTATTTCAATAGCATCAAAAGCTTCATATGACAAATCAATTTCAAATTGTGAGCCGTCTGGAAAAATAGCTGCACCAGCATCGACCAATTGATTGATTGGCTTGAATTTATCTTCTTTGACTGGACGCTGAATTACGGCCCATGACATTGGTTCTTTTCCTACTTCTGTACTTAAACATTTCCAAGCGGTCTCTTCTTTGATATCCAATGGTAAGAAAGCATCAGGCCAGCTATCGTTGCCAGAATCTTGTGCCCAAATACTTTTATCCAAATATGAACAATTATTTTTTGAAAAATATGAAAATGTTTTAGGAGAATCTTCAATACTGGAACCACGTCCTTCATCAGTAAATAACGGATTAATTGGTGGTCCACCAAATAACTTATATGTTTCACATTCTTGTTTTAGATATTTTTCAATTAAAGTGTTGTCTTCATTTGAATCAATCAAGAAACGTTGATAAGATGATTCTTTTGGATGATAATCACTTTTGGGCACATTCCGGGCAGTTGGCAAAAAAGAATAGGCAGGAGATGAAGATTCCGGTTTTTCCGTACACGTAGAGTCCATAGTCCACTGAAGTTCGGACAACTTTTTACAAAAACTCGGGAAATTTTCTTTGGTTAAGAAATGGCTGTGGGACATACTTTTGATGACTAAATAAAACAAAAAAAGGTACCATATAAGTATTATAATGTTGGCTCCATGGCAAAACCACACAAGTCGATTTTTCGAAATTGTTCAAAAGGAAGGAAAAACTTTATAGATAGGCTTATATTATATTCATAGATAGGAGTATTTGGAATACTTCTTTATCACGAGAAAAATATTTATTCCAAAGAATAAAATTGTAATTGTGTAAAAATTCAAAACATTGATTTCTCGAAAAAAAAAGAATCAAAATTTCGAGTTCCGCAGTTGTGCCATGGAGATTACGACGATAAACAATATTTGTTCAAAAATGATTTAATATGTACCTTATTATTTCAGTTTTCAAATAAAATTGATTTTATTTTTAAATATATTGAAATTATGAATAAAAAAAAAATTTTAAGTTAAAAAGAATAAAAAAAAAAAGTAAAAAGTTGATTCATTGAGTTGATGAGGCTGGAGTGAAGTATCCCATCTTCTTTAAGAAGGGATGATTGCTTAATGGAGCATTTTTGGTTTATTTGGCTGAAAAAAAAAAGATATTCAAATGTATTTAATTTTAAAAAAACATACTATTTCAAAGAAAAAATATGCACAAAAATTGATTATTTTTTCTCAATTATATATTTTTCATAATTTAAAAACGTTATCCCCCACTTTTATTTGTTAAAACGACATCTCCTTTCAATGTTTAAATGGCATCCTATGATTTAAATGGTTAATTATAAATTCTTAAAGAATACATTTTCATGAGAATTTACATTTACATGTTTTGATTTTTTAAAACCAATAAATATTTCTAAATATAGAGTAATAAGCATTTATATTTAAAACGTAACTGAATGAAGAAGTAATAGAACATACATATGTAAGTGACGCACTGAAATACTTGTACACTCAATCGAGTCTTAAGAGGACACTACCCACATGTTTGTTGTCTTACATATGCATAACATAGCAAATCTAAGTACCGCATTCTTACTACAATTTATTTATAATATTAATATTAGAGAAAATGTACTTATAATCAAATTTGTGGAGAACATAAACTGCGTAGTGTGCAGTTTTTTTTCAAATTTTATTTTTAAACAAGTTATAAGTAGTAAAATAACTCATTTATTTGAATGCATATAACTAATTTAAAAAAATAACTAGTTTGTTGTCTACAAATTTGATAATAGGTAAATTTACTCTAATATTAAATTATAAATAAAATGTAGTAAGAATGCGGTACATATAGATTTGCTATGTTATGCATATGTAAGATAGAAACAACAAACATGTGAATAGTGTCCTCTTAAATTTTAATCCTTAATACTCAGGAAATATTCATCATTTTTAAAAAATACATTCTTCAAGAGGACATAATTGTTGTATCTGTCCAACAAATGAGCAATATAGAAAATTACGTAAAACGACAAGTACGTTAAAATTAGAGCAAAACCATTTATGACCAATTTTAAAAAAGAAAATGTTTTCACAAAAACGTCAGCTAAAAAGAAAACTTAAAACGCTGCAACTTCTTTGTTAAACATTAATAATAAGTGTGTTTAGCTCTTATTTTAACGTACACGCACATTATTTGTTTGCATGGCATAATTTTGCTATATTTCCCATTAATTAGTTAAGACATAATTAGTTATAACATATATAGATTACACGTCATCTTAAGAATTTACAATTCAAATTATAGGTTGCAATTTGAAAATCAAAAATTGATAGTTTTAACAAATAAGCAAGAAGAATAAACATTTTATAATTATGAAAAAATATAAAACAAAAAACTTTCTAAAACAAATTTCACAAAAATAATTGTATTAAAATAAAAATCAATCTGTATAGTTAAATTATATATATATATATATGATGGATGGCAATAATGTAAATTTAATTGCAAAATATAAAGTAACTTCTTTCCTTTTATAGCATGTATTAATACAAAAAAATGTAATACATAAAATAAATAACTTTATCTTAGTTGGAATACGAAATAAAGCACTCACTGCTAATTTCTTGAAAAAATTTGAGTTTTTGATATGTACAATTTTACACATTTTTATAGCTGTTACAAATATCAAAAAAGATATTTCAACAGTTAATAAAACTAAGCTAAAAATGCATATATCAAAAATCGGTTCCTAGATAATGTTATTTTTTGTTTCGTATTTCTAACATGTTTGTAAAGTTGATAAAAACGAAAAATGCTAATAGAAGTTTTAGATTGAAATGTTGTCAGTGTGGTGTCCTCTTAATACCACTGCATAATTCTAAGGAATATTATATAGGAAATGTATTTTATTCTTTCCTTTTACAATTTTGTGCTGCGTGAGTCATGCATGATTATTAGTGTTAGTATCCTGTACAAAAAGTAAACCGAAAACTATTAAATGCACCCACATGTCAACAAATAATTCTAATTATATCAAAATGTCACAATATATACATAAAAATATCATAGTTCACCATAAACATGAATTGAGGCAGTTTATAAAAATTATATTTAGTTAATTATATATTTCAAAATTTTGGAAAATGTATAGGTACGGTTTTAATCATTATATATACTACTGCATTAGTGCGTACTGAGGAAAATGACATGATGGATACAGTAGAATTAAAAAATTCCGGAGGTAAAATAGTCCCCCATTCGGATCTCCAGGTGGGGACTAATGCTACTAAGTATTCATTAAAAGAGAAGAACAAAGTAAGGAAAAGAAGAATAGCAACGTGGAATGTAAAGTCTTTAGGGATCTGTGGTAAATTGGAGAACCTCAAAATTGAAATGGAACGACTTAAAATAGATATAATAGGAATAAGTGAACTAAAATGGACAGGTAAAGGAGATTTCTGGTCGGGAGAATACAGAATTATATTTAGCGGAGATGACCATAGAGTAACAGGAGTTGGTTTCATACTGAACAAGGAAATAGGAAAAAAAGTAGTAGAAATTGTTCAATACAATGACCGAATAATTGCTATTAAAATAGAAACGAAACCTGTTGATACATTCATTCTACAAGTATACATGCCAACCTCAACTCATAAAGATGAAGAAATAGAAGAAATTTATGAACAAATAAG
>JAIPRL010010214.1:0-16004 GCA_025469235.1 Pemphigus obesinymphae
ATTATATAATTCACAATACAATTAAATATACAAAAATAAAACAATAAATATTGACCGAAAGAGTGTGGTACGCGGGGATAATCTAATTGTCTTAATGCTAATAACATTTATTCTGCGGCGTCGACACACATAAAAAATCCAAAAGGCTACAAGTATACCGATAACAATAAATTACTATTTGTTCAATTATGATCAAGGAATCAAATTTCATAGGACAATCTAATGATTGTTATATCACAATTGTACCGAAATGTACATTATCGGAACAAGTAATTTTTGTTAATAGAAAAAAAACATTTAAACATTATATTTGTGATAAATAATTTTTCAAAAGCATTATTCAAAAAACAAACACTCAAATTACGCACACATTTTTTATCTAGTCCGATCCAAGGTAATTTCATGTTTACGCGATCACATACCGTGGGTAATTCATGGGAAATTCATGGGTATTTATATAAGATATACTCACCAGATCATCATGGCATTATTCCGAAAGCAAAACGTTCGACAATAATTTTACCACGACTAAAAGCAAACTCCATTTTCGTTATGGATAATTCGTTTTCCTATTCGATGAAGATCGTTAAATCACAGTTATATTCTACTTGGAAGTAGGATAACATATAGTGGTTAACCGGTAAGGGAAAAGTTATAGACAGGACTATGTTTATCCTAGAACTCCTTCAAATAGTGATACATTAGAAGCCGTACACAGTAATGTTCATTATTTCAAGTTGTAAAATGAATAATACCGTTAAAATATAAAACAACTCTACTAAGGCGGAAATGAAAAGACAACGTAATTTTTGGAAATAAAATAAGTGATTGTAATATTTATGAAAAATAATTTTTCAATCGTATTTTTCAAATAAACTAACACTCAAATTACGTACACATATTTTATCTAGGCCGTTCCAAGGTAATTCATGTTTACGCAATTATAAAACAAAACATATGATTGGATTTATTCATTTAATATGGTAGTATAATTTGGATAACAAATACTAGATGGTATTATATCTGAAAAATTATTAATAGCAACAGTTGTTCTCAGAACATTGGACTTTTACCGTTCTATAAGCAATCCAAAGAACACTATCAACAATTTTTTAACTACAACATTTTAGAATATCAAAATTAAAAAAGAAAAACGTAGAAAAGTAGATCTCAGACCGTAGTTTCACCCGACCATTCATAATGGAAATCAAATAATGCAGTCAAGACTGCCATTTCATTATGTATATAATAAGAGAAAACAAATACATACAGGGTGTTCATAAAGTTTGGATTAGTGTAATTTTCTTCTTTTTTAGTAAAAATATTTGAATTCCGACTTTTGTATATTATTATGAATTATAATACGCATATTTTAAGATGTTTTCCAGTATCTACTCCACCCCTTAATTTAGGAAATAGAGATATCAACTTTAGATTTTTAAATGGCAACTCCTATTTATTTTTTTTTAATATTTATATAGTTTAAAAAAAAATATAGAGTTTGAAATTTCAATTTTGAACCTGCCTTTTTTTCATAAAACCTATTTAAAAATCGAAAAGAATGTGTTTAGGAGACGCTTTTTGTTGTAGTATTACACTTGTGTGCGTAAGTATTTATAATTCGTCAGATTTTCTGATATACATCCACTGTTTTATCATAGAATATAATAAAACATATGTTTCATCGAACAGATTAAATTCTATACACATGTATACAAGACGTGTGAATGTGTGATATACCTGCGTTGCGGCGTTTAATGTGATATTATTGAAGTGATTTTAATCAGCAACGTTCGTATACGTATAACGTTATCAACATATTCAAATTTTTAATAATACATTTATAATAAAATTAAATAACATTTTAATTTTTCTAGTTCTGAATATTACGAAATTTATTTTCGATAATCAATTAATACTGCATACAAATATTTAGGTAGGTACCCACCTATATTATACGTGGAAAAGTAAATAATCTTAACAGCAACAACATATGCAACTAAAAATTAATTTAACTATGTTATTTTGCATTTTTCGGTTAGGTATTTAATAATAATTTAATATTTTTTAATTAATTAAAATTAAAATAGAATAAATATGATTTATATAATTATGTATATATATAGCGACAATATATTGCCATTTTAATATTAAAACTAAATATAATTATAATAATTTTTTTTTTCAGTCAACTAAAATGTCGCTGTTCAAATACGAATACCTATTACCAATTAACTTATTATAATAATTATAAAATTTTTATGTTTCCAAATAAATGAGAACTATTGCCTTAATAATATATACCTACTTGATTCAAATCTAAACGCATAACAATAAATTTACTTTTAAAAATTAAAACAATTTCATATGATTTCGATGTATGCTAAAAATTAAAATTAAATACAATTGTTATAAGTACAAAATTTACAATTATATTTTAATTACGATTTTATTTTATGTATATGAATATTTGATAGCTTATAATAGTACATTAATATTAACATTATTTAATCCAAGACAGTTACACGCTGGCTACTAGAAAATGAATAAAATACTTCCGCACATAATCGTTACCTATTCAATTTTATCATGTGCCATTAGACAATACATCTTCGAGATTTTGACGAGTGTGAACTGGAATTATGATTTGACTGATACCCGTATGATACACGATAGTGTAACGTTTATTACTGATGTTAGTATGTGTATGTTTAAAGTAGCTTGAAAATTTAAAACTTGAAAGATTTATTTGTTGACTCTTAAGTGCTGAGGTTTGGATTTGAATGAATTTATCATAAATGTATTCAAATAATTAGAAAGAACTGCTTTGCCTTAGGTAACTGCTGATTCCTCAAACAATCTTGATTAACGATATGTGATTTTGACGCAGAGTCTTATATTTAATCTATATTTTCTTGCATTACAAAATTTGTCACAATTAAAGAACATTGCTTTTGCTAAAAAAAACCGGGTCAGCTTAAATATTCAATGAAATTTCTTAATTGGAACTTTTCAGAATTAAACTATTAACTTGAATTATTTTTCTTACACTTTTCAATATTAGATTGATTATTATTTATACTTGTCTGGATATCAATATGCAACATTGAATTATGTCTTAACCTACATAATGAATGTGCTCTAAATCTACATTAACAAAAGATCCTTTTCGTTTGAGGATTTTCATTGTTTGATGATTGTAGTTGCAAATTAATTTTACTAAGTGTTGGATAATATTGACCACTTCACATGCAGCTTTATACGTTAGTCAATTTTCGGTCTATGGCTGTAATTGCTACCATACAAGCGTAAAGTTGTTGAAATTGGCCACTTCACTCTGCAATTTATAATACAACAGAGTTATGAGCAATGCATTTAATTTCACCCTGTAACGTTTCCAGCATATCATATTTATTATTTTTCTTGGTTTTTTTTTTTTTTTTTTTTTTTTTTTTTTTTGTTCTACTTATGAACAGCTAGAGTTTATGACAGCCAAAAGTACTACATCGTACCTCAAATAGGTTGTACGATTGTTTATTTTGAATATACATCAGTGAACTTCAATTACAAGCAAGTTATCTTATTGTGTTTGTAGATCTTATAGACTTCTTGTTCTATATTTCAACCAAGGTATTGATTTTTTTACTGCCATTTTTTAAGTACAACATTTTTCATACTAATTGACAATATTTTGTAGATGACAGTTAGGTACTCCGAAGAGACAATTAATTTATTTGCCAGCATGCATTACAAAATACAATTATCTTAAATTCTAAGCATAGACTACCACTTTAATTTTTTTACTTTTTTACATAATATCCATTTTTTTGTATATTCTTTTAGTGTACCTATCTTTTTTTTTTTTAGATATTTAATATATTATTTTTTCAAGTGGTGTGGTTACATTAAATAATTTAAATAATATTATTTGCCATGCTATGCTGTACAATTTTTAAGTATTACACCATTGTGCTTATTTTACAATTAAAAAAAATTATAATAACAATGAACAACCTTACCTATTACCAAAAAATAATAGTTCAATAACATTCGTAACAATAGGACTAAAGTATCAAACTACTATTATTATTTAATATTTCATAATGTCATAACTATATAATCATTTATAAAAAAAAATTATCTAAATTATATCTAAATTTGTCTTTTAACATAATTTTAAAAAGTTAACATTTTTATTAAATAGGTAATACATAACAAATAGGTAACATAAACACATGTATTTATTGGACATCTGAGAATGTTTTACAAATAAAATTATCTTATATTCTAAGCATAGGCTATCACTTTTCTTTTTTTGGATAATATCCATTTTTTCTTATACATTCTTGTATTTTTTTTTCAATATATTTTTTTATTTATAGGTATATTTTTTAAGTGATGTGGTTAATTAATTAACTAAAATAATAATATTTGCCACGCTATGCTTTACAACTTTTTAGTAGTACTTCATTGTACTTATTTAACAATTAAAATAAATATTAAATAATAATGAACAACCTTATAACCATTACCAAAAATAAATTGTCGAATAAAAACATCTATAACAACAGAACCAAAATAGTAAACTACACTACTATACAATTTAATATTTCATAATGTAATACAAACATTTTTATTAAATAATACATAGAAAATAAGTTAAACAGATTTATTTATATATATATATATATATATATATTATTTTCTAAATATATTTGGTAATAGGTACCTATACAAATAAAAATAAATGCACATTTAAAAATAGAAAAAAGCATTTTATTTGTGCCCCTTTTTTTGTTTTCTTTTTTTTTTAATTTTCATATTTGTATTTTTTTAATGAACATTTATATTTCATCTTCTAAATGGTTAAAGCAAAAATTTAATTAGGTGCATATTTGTTGCTGTTAGAATAACGACATCTACAAATATGCTTAGTATAATCAATACCTAAAGGTAAGAACCTGGGTTTAATCTAAGGATGTTTGTCAACAGTACATAATCATAATTAATAATGTTTTCAAAATAATAAATTCTAACTTCAAATTTACAAAATAAATAACACAAATTTATAATAAGTAGTATCTATTTTATGCTATATTTATAGGTACATTACAATTTAAAATTTTTCTTAAATTAAAAACTAAAGAAAAATTATTCTTATTTAAATATTCAATAAAAATATAAAACATTGAATTTAAATTATAATGATGTATTTTAAATTAAATTCAACATAGTATGTATTACATTGCATAAATGTGTAAGACATATTAAATAATCTTTTATTTCATTACTTCTAAGTTATATGTAAGCACAGATAGACAGGATGGTAGGTTACTACATTTATTTAAATATGCTCCAATACTAAAAAATGTTATTTTAAATTAACTATAATAATATATGTTATTTTATTCATTTTATTTTTTGTAATAATTTCTCCTGTTTAACACGGTGAATTTAACCAAAGTTGAAAGGATCCAATTTTTAATTTATGTTGGTTTTGGTGACAAGAAGCATACATTAACAGAAGCTTGTCTTTTGTTTAATACACAACATACACATCGTTTATCAATTACTATATCCACAATGGGAAAAGCTTACAAAAGATTTTGGATGAACAACTTGGTTAGTGACCTTCAAGAAAATTTCGCCCAATAACGGTAAATTATGCAATTAAATCAAACTTGTTGGAGCATATAGTGAAAAATCCTTATTCTTCAATTAGGAAGTTGTCTAATGAATTTAATATAAGTATCGGATCCATATTTTCTACTTTACATTCAAGCAATTATTTTCCATATAAACCACATTTTGTTCAAGTGCTTAAAGAAAATGATACTGAGAATTGAGTTGATTTTTATGAACTCATGATGAAAATGTGTATTAACAACCCTCGGTTTGCAAGCAATATTCTATTTACTGATGAATCAACTTTTTGGATAAATGGAGAGTTATGAACACAGAATAGCCTTCATTGGTCAGATGAGAATCCATACTGGGTTATAGAAACTCATTCTCAACGTCCAAAAAAGTTGAATGTGTAGGTAGGGTTGATTGGATTAAATGTTATAGGGCAATTCTACACTGATGAAAGTTTAAATTTTGAAAATATTTATCAATGTTAGAAAGTGAGATTTTCCCATCGATCAAGTCTTAGTTTCCAGCATTTCATGAAGTTTGGTATCAACATGATGGTGCACCTACACACTCCAGTATTGTTATATGAAACTACTTGATTGACATCTTCAATACACAATGGATAGGGAGAGGAGGACTAATTCGGTGGCCACCTCGATCACCAGACATGAATCTGTTGGATTTTTTATTATGTCGAGGGAATTGTATACAAAGAACATTATGAGACTTTTGAATCCAAAAAACGGTCCATTGAATATGCTATACAAAAATGCCCCCAGAAATGATTGAAAATATAATTCAAGAATTCCAACAACGGTTGAGTAATTGTCTGGCAGTGAATGGCTTTCAATTTGAACATCTTCCGTAATTAGTACAATTAGGTACCTAGTTTTTAGTTAAGGTCTTAAATTATCATTTTTTTTTTTTTTTTAGGTAAATGTCTAGGTTTATAAGTTTATAATGTTATTTTGAATTAGTATTATTTATTAATATATACATATGAAATTAAAAATGGAATAATATGTGAATTATCAAAATTCTGTCTATACCAAATAAACAATGGTATTTTTAACATTGTTCAAAAAGCCATATTGAATATCTTCATCGAACATGAAACAGAAGTGTTAAATACAGACACTATACTTTTATCAACTGAAATATCACATACAATTGGGATTTCATCTACTGTTAATACTAATTATAACTGTAGTGAATTACTATAAAAAACAATTACATTATTAAGTAATATCGCTTACATAGAATAAGAATGGACATTAATTTGTCTACATATAAGTAAATATTCTTGGTGCAAATTATAAGAGTACCTACATGTTCAATATTCAAAAAAAATTATTGGAATACAAGTAGTTAACTACTTTTTTTTCTATAAGATTACGATTTAGAATAATCTTCAAAAGCAATATTCCAATACGTATTAGGAATACTATATACATACAGGTACGCCAATATATATATAATATTTATTTGGAATAGCTTAATTTAATTTAAGTACATAACTGTTGCTTTCAAACATACATTTAGTATATTTTATTTAAATTTTAGTTAATATTTTGGTTTTTGAAAACTAGGTAACAAAATATTGTAAGAATTCATTGATGTAATTGATGTATTTATAAATCATCTATACAATAGTAATATAATTAAACAATCACATGAAATAGTCAAAAAAAACTTAAAATAATAACCATACAATATCAAATAATATTTAGAAATTCAGAACTTATCGAATACTTTATATTCTATATATAGTTAAGTATATATTTTATAGGACGGTATACATTATACATTTATAGGAACTTTGAAGAAACGTTTTATGTTAAATAGAATTCGCATGATTGGAGATAACAATATTCCTTTAATGTATTCAACATTTGACAACTATATAAAAAGAAACGTTGTATATACATATATATATATATATATATAACTAACTATGTATAAATCCATACTTTGATAGACCGTTTTATATTAGTTGTACTACAAAAACTAATCTAACAAATTGAATGAAATAAAGTCTATGTGAAAGTAAATAAAAAAATGTTAAAAACATTATAATATAATCATAGGTGGACACAGTTGGTATGCAGGGTATGTAGCTGAATACCCTAATCAAATAGAATTATATCATATTAGGTAATTATTATCAAAAAATTAATTATAATTTATATATATATTATATTTTTATTATGATATTAGATATATTGTGAAATGCTCCTGCGTATTAGAAAAATATTTTATCTTCATATGTACTGTTGTCCTAAATTATTGTGCGCAATACATCAAAATGTATTTATTTTTATTATTTTCATACCCTAATTTATCCTATTTTATACATATCCTATTTTGTATAGCCTAATCATACTCGCTACAGTCAGAATTGATAAAAATTGTATTTTCTTGTTCTCTAGAATTGAATTTTCAAAACGTAAATTACTAACATTTTACATATTATACATAATTATTTTAAATAGGTTATTTGCCAAGTCCAAGAAACTGGTCTGTGTGTAGTGGCCACTATTTGTGATCAAAGATGTTTAAATGAAAGCGCTATAAATATTTTAAAATCAGAAACCAGAGATTACTATCGTCAACAAAATAAGGTGCATCATATTGACATTTATGAAATTGAAGTAAAAAGTCAAACTAGTGTTGAGGGTATACAAATTTTTCATTTATTTGATGTGCCTCATCTTTTAAAATGTACTAAAAACAATTTAATTATCAAACATCTAATGTTTACTACTGATGGAGTACAACGAGTTGCTAAATGGGATCATTTGGTACAATTGTATCAAATGGACAGCATAATTCGGGATTCGAAAATGCTTCCACGGTTAACTGACAACTATGTTATACCTCAGAAAATCCCTAAAATTAAAGTACGATATGCTACACAAGTATTCAGCCAGAAGGTTTCAGCAGTCATGAATTTTTTTGCATGTAAGAATATTGCTAATTATTATGATTTAAATATAAAAACTAATCAAACTTTTATTTACAGCTCAAAATTTCATCGACTCAAAAGCTATCGATACAGCAGCTGCTTTTTTGTTTTTTGACAAATTGTTTGACTCCTTCAATGGATCATTTGATAAAATAGTTGATGGGAAAATATATAGATCATCTGTAAAAAAGATTCTTTTCATCATAAACTCTGGCAAGTTAGTTTGAAAACTTTGTCGACAATGAAATTAATTGGACACAGTAGAAAACCAGTGACTGTGCCAACACCAAAAAAATTGGTCAACCACTATAAAAGGTAAATAAATTAATAATATGTCGTATTTAAAATAATTACAAATAAACATGTTTTGATAGGTTTTCAAACATTATATGGAACAAAGGAATAAAATCTTTACTTCCTAGACACTTGAATCAAAATTCGTTCGAAAGCTTCATTGGTGGTAGAAGAAGTGTTGGTTGTCCAAATCCTACATGCAGTGTATATTCATCCCTTTATACAAAACTCTACTTATTAACAATCTGGTGTCATCGCAGTTTCTGGGGGCAAACTGTGAAGATTTCAAAGAAGACAGCTTAATGAGCTAAAATAAAAATAATAACTAACTAATTATTATGTAAATTAATACAAAATATAAGCGAAATGAAATAATATTATTTTGAATATTGTAAATTATAGGTTCGAATAAATGCGTCATCAATCGTAGACAACGATCCAATGAACAAAAATATACGAAATCGATCACAACCAATTGTCAAAAAGGAGCAATGGGTGATTTAATTGAAATTAATGAGAAAATAATTTAGATATTTACTGTTCAATTATAACCAGCTAAACTATTTTGTCTTTGATATTATAGATCCGGATATATTGCTGGATGTAGAAATCTGTTTTTACTGTGAAGATTTCAATTAAGACAGCTTAATGAGCTACAAAAATCTATTTTCCTTTCAATAAGAAAGTCCTAAAACAGTTATTTTATCATGTGATATACCAGATCAACAAATAATTAAAACTATTGATATTACCAACTATTTAAAGACGTTGACACACACCTACATTGCTGGGTACATTAAAAAAAAACTTAATACAGATATTTTAAAAAATTGTGAAACTTGTTTAAAACAACTATGTACTACACAAACCACAAATGACCATCGATTAATTGCAGCTAGAGAAAATCAATCTTTAAAACCATCTCTAAAATATCCTACAGCAACATTTCAACATTTAATTCAAAATATTATTTCATTTATAAGTCACAATTTGCCTTCGATATACCATCACAAAGACTTAAGAAAAGAACTCCTCACAAAAATAATACCAAATTTTAATTTAGATATTCTGCATTGCTCTAAATACGAAAAAAATTACAATGAACGAATAGCTGTATATTTAATAAAGTTAATTGTTAACCATTGGTGTACCGAAATCAATAGGATTCTTACTGAAAAACGTCAGATAAGATTAGGTGAAACAAATCCCATTATGAAATTAACCAATATATGGAATTCCAAACATAAAAAACCCAGCAAAATTATACAGGGTAAATTTTAATATTTTCTATAATTTTTTAGTAATTTACTTTAATGTAGTAATTTCTAATAAACACATTTCATAAAAACCCTTAAAAAAGTTTGGGATCAAGCCGTGATCGAGATCTGTTTATCGACGCACTAGGTCCTCGATTTGATTTCCAAGTAGCAAACGATTTAGCCAACAAGATTTTTCTCGTCGGTTGCGTCTGGTCTCCGGTGCAAGCCAGCCATAATTACAAAAACCGTCCAATAAG
Source organism: Pemphigus obesinymphae (assembly GCA_025469235.1). NCBI lineage: Eukaryota > Metazoa > Arthropoda > Insecta > Hemiptera > Aphididae > Pemphigus > Pemphigus obesinymphae. Next base: position 10,410 of record JAIPRL010010214.1, read on the forward strand.
TGTATGCTTGTAATAAGAGGATGTAAAACTGTTAATTTATTTATTACTAGGGCACAGACTTTAATGCTCTAAAAAATAAGAAAAATTACCTAAAAAAATACGATTTAATGTCTTTAAAAAATGCACTAAAAAAAATACGATTTAATACCTTTAAATATACACTAAAAAAATACAATAAAAATGTATTTAAATTCAACAAAAAACCATTTTGAGCAGTTCCCTATATTATTTTAAAAAAAATGATATATTTTAAGTACATACGACACTTTTCGAACTACGCAAAACAGTAACTTATGATTGTACGAGTATGACATACTAATCAGTCTACTATTTGCCGTTATCGCATATATCATATTATTGTTAGTATAGACAATTTGAGAATTACTTATAGGTAAAATCAGGCGGTTGTAATAAAAATGACTAAATTATGTTACAATATAAATATTTTAAAATGTTTGAATACATATTTTTAAAAAAATGTATTCTTCGCTTAATTTTATATTATATATTTATTTATTCATACCCTAAGCATGAATTATACATAAAAATTAAAAATGCTTTAAAAATCTTCAAAAATGCCTTAAAAACCCAAAATATCAAAACAATGCAAAATAAATGTTTCGTTTTTAAATTATCTAATGCATCAATCGAATTTTGTACTTGGAAAGCGTTGCCAAGCATGCCCTAGACCACCCATTAAAAAATATATTTTGCATTAAAACCCACGCCTTATTTAATACCTAAAAAATATTTAATTTATGCCATGTTTGACAACTACATAATTAAATGTATATTTATTTGTTCTATAAAAACTATATTTTATATTATGGCTCATATTTATTTAAAAATTGTAATGTTTTGAAATGTATAATATGTTTTATATTATGTATTCAATAATTTATCAAATGTATATTTATTTGTTATATAAAAACTATATTTTATATTATAGTAATTTTTAATGTTTTATATTTTGTATTTAATAATTAAATGTTATTTTTATGTACATTATATATAATATATTACATATGTGTGTTAAAGATGGTTTGTTATATAGATAATGAAATATAAATACGTAATAATTCTTGGCTTTTTCATTTTATAATATTTTTTTCTGAAGTAATTTATATTGAAATAAATAAAACAGATGAAATAAAAGTACAATGAAAAGTATATACACATTACATAATATTGCCCTGTGCAAGTGGCAGCATTTCTTTAGTTTTTTTTCACAACCACCAAAGGGCTTTGCTTCGACCCGAAAATTTAACACGGGAGCCGCCTAACTATTAAATATACTTGTCTATGGTCGTCGGGATTGCGTAAGCTGAGCTCCTATGATTTTTTGGTATCTTTCACATAAGGGATCATCCCCTCTTAATTAGAGGCGCACATTGGACACTACGTTTTTTAACCTTGACGGCGCGCGTGGAGGTCGTCCTGTGAACTAGTTATGTAGACGGGGGTGTGTAGGGAAGCGCAACTACTGGTTACTGTTGTTGTACAATCCAAATATTCTTATTTTTTTTAAAAAAGGATCATCCTACGTTCTTTCGTAGAACCGGCATATTGGGTAGGTATATTTCCTGTCGGTGTTCTTATTTTATGTGTGATGGCGCCGTGAGATATTTTATGCGCTATGTGTGTTTGTTTGAAATGTTGCGAGTTTATAAAGGTGATACCTATGATATTGGCGCTTATAGCATTTTGAAAGAGACTTAATATTTGAAAGGTGTCTGGAAATGCGACAATATTATATTGTATATAATATTTGAAACGATATTTATTATATTTTTATGTATCGATCGTTTATTATATTATTTTAAGCATTTTAATATTTTTCATAGAATACTCAGATATATCTTTGTACACCATCATTTATTGAACAACTTGTAATGCAAAATATAAATTTTTTGAAAAATAAATGAAATTAAATAATACATTTTTTTATTTTCTTCTTATTTTACAAATATTAGAACAGTGTATGTAAATTATTGTAACAAATTAATATGTATAGGTATTTATTTTGTTAAAGTTTCTGATGTGTATGTGCACGATATCATTACATATTATATATATTATATAATTGCCTTGTGTTAGAAGACCCCTTAAATTGATTCAACATTTGATATAGGTATTAAACTTATAAAAAGAAACAATTATGTTATAGGTATACAAATATATGTAGGTACCTACCATATATTAGATCTTGAAGTATATTAATTTAATTGATAAATTGAGTACAACAAACTAATTATTTTTTGGTGCAATAGTAACAGATACATAACAAGTTTATGATAAAAATTATGAAAAAATAACGTAAATTTGTAATTTTAAAAACTGCTTGAAAACTTCAATTTGATATTACTTATAAAGTAAGTCCGTCTAATATAATTTTATATCACGAATACGTCATTTTTCGTAAAACGTTTTATTCTGTATAGTTTCCTTTTTTTTATTAAATAAAATCACATTCAAAATAATTTTCGTATGTATTATTATATTTTAATTCTCATAAGAGTACGAAATTAAAATGGTCCCGGTTAGAATATTGTTTGCATGACGTCTCATTCCATAGCTAGGGTAGACGGTCTAATGATTGAACACCCTCCAATAATTGAACAATGTTTATTTATCAATAAAATTTAAGAAACCAGTATGTCCAATTTAGATGACAATTTTTTATTATTATTTTGGACATAATGTTTATACTGTATAACTACTATTTAATAGATTATGGACGATAGCGTATTAAGTGATAACGTTTCAAAATCACATTGTCAAAAATTCCAGTTTGTGGATTCGATTTATTAAGTAAGTACCTTATTTATTTTTTGTGGGAACTTAATAACTAAAATAACACAATTTTTTCCCCCTTTTTAATGGTTTTATAGTGTAAAATATAACATTGTAGTTCATATTTACTAAAAAAAATGTACATAAATATTTTGTATTTTTGTTTATCTGAGTGTTCAATTACTAGTAACTGAAATTGAACAATATCTAGTAAAAGAACACGTGTTCAATTACTGGTATTTTGAATTGTGTATTAATATAATTGTATTGTAATGTAATATAATTAATGTAAGATATAAATTGTGTCTGTGATCATAGGCGTGCACATGGGTGTTAGATGGGCTTTTTCGCTAATTTCGCTTTGTAGATCTCACACCAGTGGAATCAGGTTAGCCCCGAAGAAACTATTTACGAGTGAGAGGGTCTTGAAAATACCGACAGAATAGATCTTTTAAAATGTAAATAAATAAAAATAAAGTCATTAATGTGGTTTATAGATTTTATACTATTGTTCACAGTACACATTATACCGAATTTTACAAAAATACATTTTCAAATAATTTTTCATATTGTTAGCCTAGATGTAGGTTTTGGCGTTGACACTATTCATATTGACAATAATGAATGCCATGCATACCAGTGCTGTGCAGACATTTCAAAAACATTTCGATTTATTCGACTGAACCGAAGGTTTTTAACTATAAGAAGTCATATTGTTGTATTCGTCGTATATGTGAAACCCAGACCCATTAAACCATCAATAATCTATAGGAACCTTTTTTTTTTCGTTTGTGGAGACCACATAAAAGCCTTGATATACCAGCATTGTATTCAATTTTGGACCCAGGGAGGTATACAAAGTAAGCCGCTGTACGCTCTTAATATTATTAATTTAATATACCTGTATATAATATATTCTATAGGTATAAATATTTTTCTAACATAAATATATATATATATTTTTAGCGAATCCATTTTAGATATAGTTTAGACAAAAAAAATCAGGGAAAAATGGGAGCGATATGAAAATTATATATCAGTAAATTTATTATGTTAATAATTAAATTTAAATTGAATCACTCGTACATGGTTCAAAAACGATTAAATCATAATTTAAACAAGGTCATCATTTCCGTTTTTACGGACCTACTTTTAACATTTCGTTTTTTTTTTATTGAATATAGTACATATATTATAGTATTAATTTTAAAATTTAAAATTAATATTCATATCACATATAAAATTAATTATGACGGCGTATTGAAGCATTAATGGAAAACCAATTTATTATTATTGAAACTTTTAATTTAGTGGTACCGTCATACACCCTGTCACCCCTAAATGATGCCCCTGGATATATGTAATCAAAGAATGGTATATATATTTAATTTTATGTAGTTACCTATGAATTTCAGGTCTTAAAGAACAATCGAATAATAGTATTAGTTATTTTGATAGAAATTTCTTCTTCATTTTTGGAAAAATATCTCCGTCCTATTTTAAAATGTGGAGCACGCCAGTGCTCCACAGGGTCACATCTACTTAGGCATTCGACCATGCCGGAAAACTACCCATGCTTACCCACACCGATGTGTGACAAACTCAGCTGACTTGAATTGAAACACATGTGTGAACAATAATATATAAGCATTGTTAACTCAAACTGATGTCAAAGTTTATTATACACTGTGATATATAGTATACTAAAAGTCACTTTTTGGGTTATTCTTTAGTAGGGGGAATGTCTCTCTCCTGTTCCTTCCTGGATAGGGGCTTTCAGCAAAATAGGGTTAGCCCAAACCATGATGCGCTTGGTAAATTTCCCTTTGAATTATGAGCAATTCAAAATTAGGGTTTAGACTACCTAAAAAAAGTGACTTTTAGTATGTTATATGCCTTTATTATACAACACATTTTGCCAACATTTTGAGTCCATACTGACTGTTTTTAAATGCGTTACGGGGATTCAAAAAATGTTGAACAATTATGAAACTCTTGTAGACAAACTTCCCCAAAATATGTAAATTATATGACGTTTATACTTCTACGGTCACGTGATTTTCTCGTATACAAGAAACAAAATTAAAGTGTCTCGTACAATAACCAGGTACCTCCATATTTTGAAATTTTTCAGGAGGCATACAAAATTGTTTTATTAATTTTATCACAATAAAACAATTGTTATCATTATCAGTTAATATCACGCATGTGCCGGGTACTGTTTTGTTGATATTTTATGAGCAAAAACCAGATATCTCCGGAGGTACCTAGTTCTTGCACTGAATATTTTATACCAGTCACCTCCTTATCTAAGTTATTGGTGAATGTTATGATCGGATTTGTATCGTTTTTTCATATAAATTTAAAATACAATTTTCTTAATCGGAAATTGGGATAAAAGTGATTTTTGAAAAAAGTTGAGATACCTGGTTATTGCACGGGACCCTTCGATTACGAATCGCAGAAGCTTTCTAATATCGTTCACGAGTACCTAGCCTAAAGCCGGGATCCCACGGAGCGTGGCGCGTGCATCGGCGCGTGGAGTGTGTAACAACACGCGCAAAGTTTCTATGCGCGTCTATGAGATCCCACGGCGTGTGACGCGTGCAGTAGGTACCTACTGCTGTGCAGTGGTGGATTTGAGGAGGGACGGAGCTACTCTTAATTTCTTTCATGTTTAACAGCGCTCCCCTTAATTTATTTATCAGGGAACGCAAGGGACGTAGTGTTTGTTTTAATTTTTATTTAACATTTTTAAAAATTATAATTTTTTTTTTTTGGAAAAATCGTGAAATTACGAAA
>JAIPRL010010215.1:0-12454 GCA_025469235.1 Pemphigus obesinymphae
TTACGTTGATTAAGTTTTTTGACATTTTTTTTTGAAATTTTGGGCTATTTATAGACATTTTTAGTTTTCGAGGTTTTTAAGTCCTAAAAGGGGTAATTTTCGTTTTATGTTCTGAAAATTTTATACAGTGTTAAATATACTTAATTCTAAGTAAATTCAAAAATCTAGAAAATCTGTAGTCACAATTTTTTTTTATATCACAAAATGACGAAAAAACGGCAATAATACGATTTCGTAAAATCGAGAATTTAATTTCGTTGTAATTTCGAAAATAATGACTTGAAAATCTTGAAATTTTTATCAAATATTTAGTTTAGTAATATATTTACGTTAATTAAGTTTTTTTATAATATATATATTATATTATGTAGTATGTATATCATTTACTTAAAATATTAGTATATATATGTTGTGGTAATATATTTACAAAGTCAATAATTAATAAAAAGGAATAATTACAAATAAAAATCTATATACCTACTTAATGTCTGACATCTGTAAAATTAATAAATAATAACTAATTTTGATGGTACCTACATCTTTGGAACAACATAATATCAATATCAATATTACAAAAAAGTAACCTTTGAGTATTATTTATTTTTATATGTTAAAAAATTATTATGTATGTTTACATTGATTATGATTGTTTATTCTATCCAAGGGGACAAAATGTATAACTTTTTTATACCTGAGGAGACAACGGCTCCCTCTACCTCCCCTTATCCTACGCCACTATAAATAAGATTATCTAACATTACATTACCTATTAAAAACGTAAATTAATACTGATTTTTTTTAAAATTTCATAATTATAATAACTTGTTATATTTTTAAAAACATATTTCGAGTGCCATTGTAGTTTTTCAACATATATAGCTTTGAAAGTTTTTTAAAAATCAAGTCATAAATAATTTTGTTTGAACGCATTGAAGATAGGTATATTTGATCGAAGAAAATAATCAAAAATTTATATGCTGCAATTTTAAGTCACTAAAATATTTTTTATTTTGATATTAGTATTATTTTGTCAATTACGTTATTGTCTTTTTTTTTCAATAAATCATTAAATTACTTGTTGATAAAAAAAACTGCTTAATGTTGTTACCTAGAAAATTGTTTACTTTTATGTATTAATTTGTGTTTGTTGTTTCAATATTATAAATTCATATTATATAACTAAATAGCCATGGAGACTAGAAAAAACAGAGATACTTTCTATATATTATTATTTATACGGATATTTTAATACTTGAAATCGTTAAATATAGGAATATTGTCATCTGCGTGACCTTGAAATCGTATATAAAGTCGTAAAACCGAAAGGGTAAACGTATTCTCATTGTGTTTTCAAAATTTGGTGATCGGTGCGTGTATATTATATGCATTAGGCATATAATATTATTATTCAATATATATACATGTACGTATAAAATGTTAGTCTGATCCGAGCACGACCCTGAATGTGGAGCAAAAAAAAAAAGGAATAAGAATTCTGTATATGGTGAGAGTGTTGTGTTTATACTGTCTGGTTCAATAAAACGTCGAATAAAAACCCGTCCTCGGTGAACTTCAAAAGAAGCTTGACCTAGACGCATTATATATAGATTGTAAATGTAAACGAGACGATTTGTGCCTATAGAATTTAACCCTAAATATATCGTACAGTTTGAGTAGGTGTAATATATATGTATCAAAAGACGAGTATTTTTCGTAAACCACTCGTCTGCAGACGATAAACAACCGATTTTTTTCTCCTCCGAATGATTAACTTCTTGAGTTTGAACATACGTTTTATTTTAATTTATATATACAGTTGTTTTCATGGCGTATAAAAATTCACGAATCATATTTAAAGATAGACATATTCTAAATATGTCGACAGACACAAATTTCTTATGATATGAAAATAGTTTTCATTATATTCATAAGTAATAACCGCGATCCAATTTTTAAATTTGATATTTTTAACACAATTATATTATTATTGTTATATTTACCTATATATTATACAATTGCTCTTTTTCGGACATATGAAAGTATTAAATAACCCCTATAATTATATTTATATACATTTTATATATATAAGTGTATTATACAAATCAAAGGTGCCGTAATATTTGACGGGTTTGTATTTTTCCAGCATGTTATATAAGCCTTTTAAATCACCGTTTCGATATAAATAGTATATAATACACTCGTTTTATTAAACATTCAGTATGTGACTAGTCACTTAACATAGCTCAATCTTCAAACAATCCCGATGATTTTACGAGGTGTTAAAACGAATAGAAATAATTGGATGAACCAGTGGAGGGAGCGTTATTAACGTTTTATGCTTATGAGTTGTCTCGTGTTTTTCTAACTTCCATATATCAAATGTTTATAACGGGCATAAGATGACAGTCAAAAATAAGACTAATAGTATCCATATAATATATTCCACTAAACACAAATCAATTAAATACAATTTGATCAAATTATAAAATATATTAATATGACATTGCCGTTTTATTATTTGCCATAATATAATACCTATAGGTACATATATTATACAAATATTCAGTGCTCGAAATGGAAAAGTAGAAGATGGGGTAGGTATTCCCGGACTTTCAATAAATGAGCGTTCCTTCAAACTATGTAACTCATATACTGTACAAAATAATTATTAAAATATAATAAATTAATGAAAATATTATAAAATAGTAGAGTAGTTCCGTCCCACTACGCAACCCTCCCCCAATTTAAGCACTGTAAATATTATATAACACATTCCATGCCTGCTATTTGTTTTTATATCACAGATCAAATAATACAATAATTATTATTAATATCATTTAACATGTAGCTGTACAATATTTATATTTTTTCTATTTAAGTATAACAACATACTTATATAAATACTTATAAACTATATAATTGTTCTATATACGAGACATATATGATTCCTATAAATTAATTGAGCATATTTTTTTTTATAATACACGTTTAATTGCAGTTCGAAAATATTTTCAGAAATATTTTTTCATGTGTGCTGAAATATACGACTATAGTGAAACGCCTTTTAAATATAAATGTAAGTTGCTTAGAATAATGCTATATTATTTGAAAAATTTACTTACACTAAAATGGTAAAATATATAATATATATTATGACGTTATACCTATGATGTATTCATTTTGTAATGATTTCGTTTTTTGATAAATAGTTTTCAAGTTATACCACGTATAATGAATATACTGTTTTATTTTGTTTATATTTATTATTTGGTTCAATTTACCGACACGGATTCTGTAAAAGAATTTCGTTTGCACGGCAGATACCTTTATTATTACCATAATATAATTATATACCGTAAGGTATACGGTATCGCATCAGACATCTCATGACCTCGAAATTTCACTTTGGTGCAGTAGCGATCGTTTATATTTATATGGTATGTACGAGTACTTATGTGGCTAATGGATATCCATCTATAGGGTATATTATATAAATCTTTTGTTCTTCAAAAATAGTTAATACTAATGGTTTTTCATTTGTAAGTACTTTTCTTGAACCTAAAAATTGAATTAAAACTTCATCATTTGTTGTATTAAATTTAGCAATGTTATTTTATTATATGTATACATATACAAATATAATCCAAAATTAATACTATTGAAAAGTTTGGAAGTTGAAACTTCGTGATTAGTATGTAAATATATCAAAAATCTATCTTATGTTTTCGAATTGTACCTATCAATAGGTCTATCTATAAAGTATCTATATTTTACATCCTAGTAAACGGATAATCGTTCACCATTAGTCATGTCTATAAATAAATGGTCTACTATATTTGTATACATACTTTCTATTAATTATTATAATTCAATATCAATACATGATAGTATAATGGCTGCAACCCGATTGAGCATAGAATATTTTAACCCAAATTTTAATTTTTAAGCGATATGTTATGCATAATAAACATATACGAGTATATATTATATATTTATCATTTATATATTTATTTTCAGTGCCCAAAATTTCTAGTAGGAGTTGGTAATAACTAATAAACATACATTTGATATTCAATTAGTTTACTATCATAAGCACATAATAAGATAATAAATCGTAAATTTTAAAAATTAAAAATTAAATTGCATAAAAAATACATTTTAAATTTTTATTTGGAATTTACACAGTTAAATTAATTATTTATTGAATTAAAAATATTAGTTTGCGTAGAGATATTAGAGTGTTATGAAACTATGAGTATGAGTACGACAAAATCGCAATACATTTTATGCTCAATCGTGTTATAAAAAGGTATTTTTATGCTCAATATCGTATTAAACTGAATTCATATTCATATAATTTTTATTATATTCAATTGCGGGTTCCGGTATTTTAATCGTCCACCTATTCGCTAGACTATTCGTCAAATATATTTATTAAAGAAATAAACTTCCGAATAATGTGATGTGTTTTCAATGCAAAAGTTATTCGTTAAATAATGATACTAATACGTGGTAGTAATAGTAAACTATGGAACAAATTACATAAATTTACTCGATCGTCATTGGTCAATGTTATTCACTTTTAAATTTTCAGTGATAACACTGACAAGAAACCGGAGTCTGTATTCTCTTTTTCTTCGTCATACTATTATAATAGTAAATAATAATATTAAGTAGGTAATAATAAATATTTATTCAACATTATCCGTTAGTCAGTTTCAAGCGTTTTTTTTTAATGAAAATACTATATTTAAAACTCAGTTCTATACTTATTCTTTTTAATGAACCGTCATTATTGAGAGGACGCTACACAATCATCTGATTTTCGAGGGGTTTTGTATAGGAGATTTTTAAAACATTTAAAAAATCTAAGAATTTAAAAATATTTAAATACATTTTCGAAGTAATTTAAAAATATTTTTGTACCAGTAATCATTTTTATACATAACTATATATATTTATATTATATAGATATATGTTATATATAATCAAGATTCACAATATTTGTTTAAAAAAACACGTCTATTATTGTTCACACAAAGTTGTTAAAACGAGTTCATAAAGTGATTTTATTGTTAAAGCATCTACTATTAAATGTACAGATGACAATATTATGGAATGAATTTGATTTCGGGAAATTGATTACTAATTATAGAAAATCAGTTATTGTAGTTAAAAAAAATAAACAAACTTTTTAAAAGTACAATAATACTTATTTTCTACTAAATGAGTAAATTAAAAAACCCAAAATAAGATTGGTTTATGACTCGAAATGTTGTTCTTTATTGATTTGATAATAAGTTTCTTTACTATAAAAATCACCCTAAGAAGATACAGAAGAAAGTTTACAGAAAAGCATCGATGTAGTGTGTTAATTGTCTTTACTGCGGCTATAAAGGATACAATTCAATAGTGTTACATGTACATACATAGTTATATTATTGCAGTGCTTTCGAATTTGCATATAAGCGGTGCTTTGGCTCTCTGCCTATTATTAAGTTTAAAAATATACAATACATAACCCGTCATAAACCTTCTCAGCATATACGACGCTGAACGTTTATAATAATATATTATGTTATTCTTTCCATATCGGCAATTGTGATATACGCTCACGAATACACACACACACACCCGTAAGCTATATATTATATGAAATATGTAAAGTTATGTATTTGGGTTTCGGTATGGGAGTAGTAGATTCGAATAATTACAACTGCCCCACGTGGAAATAATTCATTCGAAAAGAAAAATGTACACGTGGTACCTACTAACGTGGTATAGTCGTATTACAATATATACCTATATACTTAACATAATATGTTATTATATGTATATAAAACCGTCGACTTTGGGTTATTTATATGCATGAGAAAACACAGCCTCTATACCTTTATGCGTGCACTCGAGAAAACGTCTCGTCTCCTATAATATATTATAATAGATGGAACAGCCCGTATACTGGTGATGAGGAGGTCCGATAGAAAGGAAGAAAAACATATTGTTTAGGTGCGTGGGACGAATCGATTATTATCGAAAAGAATGGATATATTTTTATCGTACCTATATATGTACCTATACGGCCGCTATAGTACAAGCTATTCCAATGGCAGTCACCACGCCCTTGCAGCGATGCACATATATGGTATTATCCTCAGCAACCGGTTATTCCTTCGTCTACAGTCCTTCGTGCCAAGTCAGTCCAACGTCTCACCAACCAATAACCGCAAAATAAACCATGGATGATGAAACTCAAAATGTGTATTTTGTGTTAAAATATATATATTTTACATATATTTACTCAAAAATATGAGTACAGGGTAAAATTATAATTGAAATATACGGGTCACTTAAAAATAACTTATACGTGTCACATACTTCAATATACAATTCACGAATACTAATAATATACATCACACCTATATATAGGTTCATTGTTCTAGAAACTTGTTATATATATAGGTACTCGCGGGAGAATATATAAATTTGGACAAAATATAGCATAAATTACAATTCACAATTTTTAACGGAGTTTGTATAGGCAATTTTTATGAAATTTTAAGAAAAATTTAAATCCAACAATTTGAATATATTTAAATATATTTTATAAGTAATTTAAAATTAGTCTTGTGTCAATACCATTTTTAATTGTCGTGTAAGTGTGATATTTGTTAAAAAAACACATGTTTACGCATTTTTGATTTTTAATAACTTGAGAATATTGTTGTATAAAAATGAAATTAAACCTCTTTAAAAACGGTTAAACTTCACTGAAAAAACTATTAATTTAGTAATCAACAGAATTAACGAAAATATTATAATTGGACCTAACAACATATTTTAGATACGTTTGCTAAAATTAAAATTCAATGTAAAAGTTCAAAAATCTGACCCTGCTACTTTTACCCTTGCATGTGCCTACACATGCATACGATGTTTTTGTATTATTATTTAAAAATTACCTATAAAGATCCCTTAAAATTAGCCTGCAGAGTGCCGTCTTAACAAATTATTTGGGATTTGTGAGTTTTGATTGGTATACCTCAATGTTCGACTTTTTAGGTTATTTTCAAAAATACTCCGAGAAAATTTAAAGTCTTTATAGGAAACTTATGTTTAAATTAAGCGTGGTGTATTATTTTATAATTATATAATACAATTTATTAATTAATTATCTAATTTGGTATAGTGTCATGGGCTAGGCCGTCCCGAAGAAATATTTATGTGGGTGGGAATGAAATATAAAAAAATAATACAATACTCTTCAAAACTTGAAATAAGCAAAAAAAAGATCATCAACTTTTTCTACATTTGCCGACTAAAGTCTGTTTTTCCCCGATTAAACTTTATTTTGACGACTGCTTTCTAAAGGAACTTTTTCCCCCTCGGGACGGTCCTGGTCATGGGGGCTTAATTGAGGGGTAGAGAGCGATTGCTCAAATACGTGTCTAGATATATGAATACTACGATCGCTGCTCATTCGACTATAACCGACATAACTCTAATATTCACATCTTTGTTTGTGGGCAGACAAAAAAAAAATTAAAAATTAATCCGATTTTTATACTATTTTTTCAGTGTTTATCAGAAATGTAATTTATATTTAAAAAAAAAATTAGTTTTGTGATTATTTATTAATTTTAAAATGTATGTAGTTAGGTATCTATTATAATAATTTATAAACTAACAAGTGTTCATTTCATTGAAATAAATTCTAATATATTTTAATTTAAATAGGTAAAAAAAAAATTAAAAGAACAGTGAATTCTAATCAAATAAGAGATAATTTGACAAAATTGATTATGTCAATCTTACACATCAAATGCTAAAAATTTCTTCCGTGATATCGCGTAGGTACTAATTCTTTTTTTAATTCTCCAGACTGTTTTTATACATACTTATATATTTCCCTTTGCTTTTTTTTTTACTGTTCTCCTGTTGGCGAGTGATTTTTCATCCGTATTTTACGGTTTTTGAAGACGTAAAGAAATCGCGTCTTTGCTATGTGGCATAAGCGCTTGGTACGGAATGATAACAGGCATTATTAATAGTTAATATTTGAAATTGATAAACTAAAATATGATATTTAATTTAATTCGTAAATATGTAGGAAAATAATGTCAGGGTACCTATATTTGGTATAAGGTGCAAACGAACGATGGAAGTAACTGACAATTTATTATTTGCCCCAATGATGGGCAATTTCCATAAAAACAACCTCACTAAAAAATAAATAAACATTTTTCAATATTGTTTTTAAACCGAACTCTTATGATCGTACTATACGAGTATATAATATTTTCAGTATTTAAATATTACATTTATTTTAAAATTGAAAATAATATCAATTAATTATCTAATTTGCTATCTGATAAAATGAAAAACTATGAAAAATTTGTTAATGATTTTTGATATAAAATAATATATATGTATAATATAATATAATATAATATATTCATATTTAAAATTATTTAAAATGGTATTTTACATGATAGATAAATAGGTATATAATGCTAAATATATATATATTTTTTTTTTTAGGGTAATAGGTACATGTATTATATTACCAATTTATTTTATTTTGTTCCCGTTTTTAGCTATTCTTCCTAAAACTAATGACTATATAATATACATTTAAACTAGGTACAGGTATATACCGTAATAAAATTATGTAATATGTATAATTGGTATAATTAATGCATATTATATAATGTATATAATATAAATATTATTCAAAATGTTAAATTAATTGTGGTTAAATTTAATTTAATTAGTCCCAAAATGTAAAATAATAGGCAATCTTATGTGGCTATATATGTAATTAATTCAGTCTTTATTTATTATAATAACATTTTTAGACGTTAATTTGTATTAATTACTCAAATGCTAGCAATAATGTAACTAACACTTTTATATTATTAATAAAAATTGTTTAGTTTTTATTTGTATTTAGTCATTTTACAATATTATGATGTATATACAATATCATACATGCATTAAAATTGTTATTAATATTCTAATTCGTGACTCATGAAAAACAACAATTGATTTTTAATAGTGTGGTAAGTAATTAACTAATAATTAATATTTTATACAAATATTACAGGTGTACATAAACATATAACACATACTATACTTAAAATATTTATAGAAAATAATAATAAATCAATACAAAAATGTGTAGAACCATAACACCATAATATAATATTATATTTTACATTTCATTTTTTACTTTCACGTCTATATTTTTATATTTTTAAATGTACCTATAATAAATGATAATATTTCGAATTTGAACGATTCAAACGATTCACTGAGATTTAACAAAATGTTGTACGAGTTGAATCACTAGATGGCACTACATGTATAGCATACGACTTCACATATTGCCTATTGATATTGAATGTGTAAAACGTCATAATATTATTTTTATACACAATCGCTGTTGATTCATTTTAGTAATTTAAGGTGCATTTTATTTATTCATTATTAATTTTATTATCAACCCATTTTATAATATTCTTCTTAACTTTTTACCAATAATAATAATTTAAAAAACATTTGTAAAACTACGATTAATGTCGAAATATCATGCTTTAAAATAATAAATTATCGGATTTATTATCATCAAAAATTGAATTTTTTACTATTATGTGCATTATAAACATCATTTGAGAATTTTTTAAATAATATTAAAGAATAATGTAGAAATAATAATTAATATTAATTTAAACGCGTATTGTTATTTACAGATATACACCACGCATTTACGTAATTCGTCCTCTAGAGGTCATACACGGACAAGGGTGGATCACGTCATTTGGGAAACATAGAGGGCGGCACGGGAATACGTTCGAGTCGAATAGAATGTCATTTATGTTTTGGTAAGTCATTTGGAAATAATATAACTATATAATATTAGAATAAAACGTGTACTCATCGGAAATTTTTTTCGTTTAATCAAACATTTTTAACGAATTAATATTATTTTTGTCGTTTTCGGATGTACCTACCTATATATTATAAAGCCTCACTTACACGGTGATAGTACTCTCGCGAAAGTTCTATCGTCTATAGGCGCCTCGATAGTACTGTCATGAATAATAATTGCACAATCAGTGCCATGTCTACACGCGTGATGGTTACCTCGATATAATATATTCTGCAAATCATATCGTCACACAGTCACCGTTGCAAATTATGTACATGACGATTGTTTAATTTAGTGTCCCGAGAGTACAATTATCAACTTTCACGTCGTACGCGATAGTGTGATAGTACTGTCACAATAGTGCGATAATGACATGATAACGTGACTATCACGTTTACTATTACCGTACGGCGTATTATTGTGTAAACGAGGTTCAATAATATATACCTAGACACAAGTACTATAAGTACTTACACACTGAACCAAATATATCTGTGATTGCAATAAAAATATAGATTAATTTAATAATATGTTTGTTAATATACGTCCAATAAAATGTTTGTTGATTTAGAAATAAAATATTTGTTCATTTAACAGTAAAATAACAAAATGTATTATTGATTTAACAATATCTTTTATCGATGTCTTGGATAAAATTGTCCAATTGAATAAAAATTTATTTGAATTAACAAATATTTTGTGTTCATTTCTTTCTTTCTTCTTCGTAGAACAAACACCCATTTGTTAATCAAAATAGTCAATTTAAACAGAATATTTTTCAATTTATTAACATATTTTATTATAATGATAAAATCTGTATTAATTTTACAAATCATTTTTATTAAATTATAACTTATATATTTTGTGAAATTTACAAAATGAATTTTTTATTTTAAACATAATTTTTATTACTTTAACAATATATACATTCAAATAATGAAAATGTTATTATTTCAACAAATATTCATTTGTTAAAATTTGATTATTGCATATTGTTAATTCTACCAATGATATTTGGTTCAGTGCAGTTTCATACAGACGATTCGAATAAGTGGAACGTCAGGAAATAACGGGAAATGCGGAAAAGGAAATTCATAAATAGATATTTCTGAAAAAGAGTGGAAAAAATGATTTTTATTATAAATAATTCGTTTTGATATAAAAATATATCAGATAAAAATATCGGAATATAGCATTAAAATTTTTTTTTTTTGCTCAAAAATGTACATTGTTCTTTTGTGTGTAGATGGCGCAAACGCTATGAATATACAATAATACCATGATAATTCCATTGTCGGTGTTATTATTCGTAGGTATATATTATAATATTATATTATCATAAATCCTATTTTAATAACTCTCTATTATTATCTTATATAAGTACTGCACGTTCAAAATAAATAGGTATGTTTTCACGTGAAAAAGTCAAACTAACCTTAAACATGCAATGGGCGGAAAATGCCATAGTTCCGCTTTAATTATACGAATTTGTAATATAAATACCTAAGTTGTATTTTCATTCAGTTGCGTGATCAAAGCGCGTTGTGATCATAATTCATGGTAGCTTGTACAAATATAGAACACAAAAAATGGAAAAATAAATGTAAGATTCTTTTACCGCATATTACTTATTAAGCATAGTTAAATATTAAATTTAATTAATTAACATTAATTATTATAATAAATTATAACTATAATTATATTACAATATAATAAGTATTATCAAAACTTAAATAATATGTACACGTCATAGAAATTATATAAAACAATAATTTTTATCTATTGACATCATGTAACACGTTTTTGTGTATATATTATTATTATGTACAAACACGTTATTCTTGTGTTAAGAATTAACTAAATAATTAAAATATTTTAACTTAATAGGAATATCTTGGGTTTATAATGATAAGTTTATTTAAAATTTTTCTAGAAATTACTGTTATTGAAGTCCAATAAGAGTCTATGGTAAAGCGCGTTTTAAAAGTAAATTAATTATATTTTGTACTTTAAAGAGTTTTTTTTCAACTTCCCGAGTAGTTTTAAACATGAAGGTAAACTACCGATAATTTTATTAAATTGGAAAATAATAATATCAGAGACTTAAAATTTGCCCTAAATATTTACTATAACCTGACAAAATTTAAACTTTATGTACTTAATATGTTATATACCTACTCGTAAGTATAACATTATGCATTTATTTATTCATGTTTGATAAAATATTGGGAAAATACAATCGACATATTTTTATGAAGTCAATTTTTTATGTTATAACAAAATATAAAATTAGCTTTTAGCATGCACATGTCAAACGTGATTAGCTAATAAAATAAATATTAGTATTTTAAATGAAAAACACGACATACGACTTCAAAGATTACGTCGAATTGCGTCTACCGATTTTAGTTTTGAAAACAGATTTCAATTCACCACTAAATTTTTTGCGCTGCTGTCTTCAAACATTTAAAAACATTTTTTTTTTTATACTCAATGTTTTAGTATGTATAAACCCCCCCCCTC
>JAIPRL010010216.1:0-16003 GCA_025469235.1 Pemphigus obesinymphae
TAAACATTCCATTTTTCTGATCAGGGACACACTTTTCGAACCTACTTCCCCGATATAATACGCCCTGAATATATCAGAGCAAGGTCTACTTACAAATCCGAATAAATACCCCTCGTGCCCAACACCCTTTATTTTTACTGTTAATTTTATTTGTTTTTGAAGTACGACAATACTATATGTCCCGTCAATAGATAGCGCGGACAATTGATCGCGCGACAACTGATAGCGGTCAATTGATAGCACGACAATTGACCGCATGCGACAGTTGATAGCACGACAATTGGTAGTGAAAAATTAAAAAAATTATAATAATTAGGGCAGGGAACTTAATGCTCTATATACGCTTATACATAAAACAATAAATAGTAAAGCCCAGAGTTAATATTGATAGGTTGTTTTAATGAATTTGATGTGCCTACAAATTATTAAATATTATATCAACTAAGTATTTGAAATTTACGAATTTTGAAATTATATTATCGTTTATCATCAAATATGCTCTAAAAAATTGTAAAATTAAAAAATATGCAAAAATATGCAGTATAAACTTTTATAATAAATATTATAAAAAATAATAACATAATTGGGTTTTTATTTATTTATTTTTATGACATTACCAATTGTCGTACTATCAATTGTCGCAAGCGGTCAATTGTCGAGCGATCAATTGAGTGATGTCAATTGTCTGCTATCTATTGTCGTATATCCGTATATATATATATATAACATAATATATTATATATTATAAAAAGGAAAATGTGCCTAGAGTATTCGAAGAAATATTATAGGTAACAACTAGTTAACAGTCATCATGAGGTTATAAATTAATTATCAAAACGTTCAATTATTAACCTCTACACAACTGAGTACCGGTATAACTTTTGATAAACCAAAACTATACCGATTTATATTACAGTAAGACAAGATTAGGCAATAACAAGTTAAAAAGTCGAGTTGATTTAAACCTTTTAACTTAACGGACTAGGTAACTTTTATATTTATTTAACTTGTTTCTCTTTACATAAACGTCAAATTAACTTATAAATGAATTTATTTTAAAACTTTTATTTTATTTTAAATTATATTGGTGTTTGAATTTAATTATCTATAGTCTAAGAAATCAAATATTTAGTTAATTTATTTATTGGCATCGTTTCCGAAATACGTATTTGTTAAAATACTATATTTTATAGAAATTGGGTTTTTATGTTTTATTTAAATAAGACTCGTTTGACAATATTGTATAATTTTGAATATAGCCTTTAATTATTTAAAATATTTATGTTCACTGTCCAAGTGTCTAACATATAAATAGGTTAGTCACTGTTGTATTATAAAGATATAATTGAAAAATTAATTGTCCGTTCGTCTATCGTGTTTATGCGCAATAAAAATACACGTTCTAGGTTTTACACTAACGAACAAATAACTAGGAGAAAATATTTAGAGTATTCGTATATTATGTTCAAAGTACGAACGGAATTGTGGGTATAAGCATGTCTCATTAAATGATACAAAAATTAATAACGTGTGATGAGTGTGAAATATTTTACCTGCAATTTTTATTTTGCCATATTTTAAAATCAAAATGAATGATTAATAAAAATAAATAATTGACGAAATTTAAAAACATAACCTATATTCTTTATATATTATATTCCGTAGAGTAATATACAGAAGACGATGTGTATCCATTGAGTGATATAAAGAGACTGTTTCGTCCGAACATTGACGTCACGAAGGGGGCTAAATGAACGAGTGACCACTAATTTAAAACAAAATATTTTGTTCAAGTAAATGGTTCAAATAAATTTTATTGTTGGAAAGTCTAAGAAAAGTCTTCTAAACGTAAGTTATTTTCATCAAATCTTAAAGCATCTGGAACAAATTGCCATATAATTGAATTTTGTGTCTACAAAAATTTTCCTAGATAACTATCATCTTCAGTTATAAAATTCTTCTTACGTAGTTTAGTAATTATTTCATTTAATGAAGCTTTTTTATATTTTTATGTTGTATTTAGGTACGATTTATCGAAACATTTATTTTTAATAATTAAAATTGTATTTAAATGTATTTCATTAAAAATAAATTTTTTGGAGTTCATTAATATTAGCTGTTAAATATTTTAGTATTTTTAGTATTATGCGAAAATTAATTTAATTAATAGGTAAAAATAAAAACCTAATAAATAAATATATATTGAGAAGTTTGTTAAAGTAACGATGATATATGAGATATAAAAATCGACAAGTTGACTGCTCCTGTAATTCAATATTTATACTGACAGTCCTATAAATAATTTACAGTCTGTAAAATGCGAAGGAAAATGCATTTTTTTTATCTAATAATAATAATAATTTTTATAATAGTTTAATTTTTTTATTGACTTTTAAAAATGGTCAGGTTGTTGTATATTGCAATTAATATTTATGTAATACGTAAAACAAGTAATTTACAAAAAAATCCATTTTATTGATTTCATTGTATCAGCAGGGTTTATAAATACTGCCGCTCCAACATCAAATATATAAATCAAATACGATTGCATTTTTTGAACTACTATTTTCCTTGCTAATACATATTATGCAGCTATGCATTTTGATTTTAAATTTTTAAATTAAAATAAAATACGAAGAAAATCTTTTAAAAAGACTGTTTATAAAATATATATTAAAAATGTTAATTGAAGTGGCAATCACAAAGACATATATCAACAAAAAATAAATTGAGAATTTGTAGATAATATGAGATAAAGGTATTATTTATCACTGATAAAATATAACGTAAATTTGTTTTACGATTTATTCTATGGTATTTTCGTTATAATAAATGATGACACTGTAATTTAGATCCGTTCATGGCGTCAGACAATATTCCACGCTCACCATCCGTTCTTACAAAATAGCTCCCCGATTGGTCGAATCATGCGGTAACTTTTGGTATATTAACATGGTTAACCGCGTTTACCGATTTTAAAGACTAGAATAATATGGCATAATAGAACATACGGCTGCCCACTTCAATAAACGTCCCGAAGAGTCTTGCACGATTATCACAGAGTATTACAGCTGTGCTGTGGGCCCATTGAATGTTACTTTAACCCACGTAGTATAGAAGTTAATGATGTTTTTTGAGTTTTATATAAAAAAACAAGCAATATTTTTAATTCTAACCTATTTTTGTAGGTTGTAAATTTACACATAAATTGATACGCATATATTATGTACATTTTAATTATTATTATATAATTTTTATGTTATCATATCATGTATAATAATAAATCACGTAGAATCAAATATACATTTATTTTATTTTAATATACAATAATCATTTTGTAGGCATGGACTGCATTGAATATGTAATATCACCACCTTTTTACGCATCATTTATATATATTTATAATAAGTACATGTATATTCATAGATAATAAAGATATGGATGGGCCATGCTATTGTATTCAAATGTGCTCGAAGACAGAGCTTTTTACCAATATGGTTACTGTATGGTATAGAACAGTGGTTATAATATGTTGTAGCCAGTAATCAAGTCAACAACAATTATTATCAGTTACCTTTAAAGTATTATCATAGATAACTTATAGAAAAAATTATCATTTATCAATTACCAAGTAACCATTCAATTAAAACCATAAGTAACCACTGTGGTAACTAGCGTTCTCTTTCTCACAACACTTCATGTATTAGGTATAGGCATGGCCCATTCATATTTTTATTATCTATGTGTGTATTGCCATATGTGTTCCTATCTATTTTGATTATTCTATTATTTTTTTTAAATTTTCAACCATTTCCAAAATTAAATTTGATATTAATTAAACGATATATCGAATAGAATAATATTGAACCTATTACCAAAATGTAATAAAACGAAACATGTATTTCAGATTTATTATTTGATATAATAAAATTGTTATGGGTATTTGGTATATAGATACATACCAAAAAAAATATGCTTACACGGCGTTACAACTTGCTTTTATTAAGTATTTTTTTTTTCTTATTTTTGTATTTAAAAAAAAAAAATATAATTTAATTTTAATTTTAAAAATTTTTCGCTTCCCATTAAAAACGTAATCGTGACTTACTTTCGGGTCTCATAGTAGATCATTTTGAGAATCTCTGCAATAAATTATCAATAAACACGAAAAAATTTGTAGATATCTACTTAAAATAATAAAAATCAATGACATTTAACAAAGATATACAATAATATTTGAAATTTTGAAATATCGTTTTTATATAGGTAACTAATTTTATACTTTAAGTAACTAAGATATGTACCTAACTTGTACTTAAATACATTTTATATCTGAACTTATTAAATGATATTAAGGCTCAACGCTGTGACAACATTTTATGGTATTGCTTTCGCAATTCCTTTCACTCCCTATCCATCACCGATTTCTCATCTTCTATAACTCCTAATATCCATTGGACTTTTAATATTACATATGGCGACCTTTTTCTATGGTATTCTCTTGGGTCGTTTCAAATTAGGTCTCCACTTTGCAACTTGACAATTATCCTTTTGTCCGAAAGACTACGTGTATCATAAAATATGAATGATCGGGCGATCATATTTAAAAACGTGAAATGAAAAATCGTTAAAATACACATGTATACTTTATATTATCATATTCCTATATACGTATATAATAGAATAATAAAAAAATAAAAATAAAAAAATACGAGAATTATTTAAGCTTTTTATGTGTACAAACGACTTTTGAGATTATAATATTATATTATATATGAAATTACGTAATAAATAACAGAACGCCAGGCGCATCGCTTTAACCGTTGTAATCTATATAATATTAATAACAATATAAACGCGCACTTCTCTTAGTTTAAAATATTAAATATTATTATAATATATCACATTTATATTTCGTACCTAAATATATATATATATATATATAACTATACTTACTTATACTTTAACGAAAATATTATGATAATTTGTTAATGAATAAAACATAGAATTTATACAGGTAAATCAAAAATAATTTTCAATATATAATTCGAAATTTTACCATAATATTTATAGATATATACGAATACATCGTCGGTTAGTTTGCTTTGAAAATGTTTTCATTCGTTTGCCGTTTGTCTACTGAAATGTTAATAATATTATAAATATAATAAAATATAATAATGGAACAAATAAATTAACAATTTATTTTATTCTTTCATCACGTATATCCTATTTTGCTTATCAGACGTTATTTGAGGATTTTATTACGTAGTTATTAGATGCGTACTATAATATCCGATACAACTAGGGAAAATAAACGTCTCCAATATTTTTTTTCGAATAATCATTACGATGTGATATAATATGTTAAATATCGAAAATATATTTTAAGCGTTTCTCTTTTCGCACAGAAAATTTTCTGAAAATATTATTTTGTTTTCTGGAAATGCTTTAAAATCATTTTATTTCATTTTTCTGTCAGCTGAATGGTAATAAATTAGTTGTAATAACATACATACGAAAAAAAATACATACAATATAATGAAACTAATAAATGAAATTTCAGTATTTATATTACACACTTTGGTCTTAGTCAATAGAATGAGTATATTACAAAATGGTTTGATAATTGTATAAAGCGTACATTTTTATTATAACCTTAGAATTGGTGTATTTTTTAGTGACTATTGTATATACAATCACTATAAATTTGTCTCTATAATAGTGTGTTAGTTCATATATTTGATTTTAAACTATTATTTACTTACATAAAAATATATATATAAAATAACTATTTTTAGTCATATCGATAAGTAAATTTAGACATAACAATATTTGTATTTAGATACAGATAAGGATATCGAAAGAGAAATGTATTTATGGTCTTAGGTTAGGTTAAGAATATAAATAATAAATCTAAATTTGAGTAAGAAATGAAATAAAAATGTCAAAAATTTGATCGTAAGATTCTATTTATATGCATTTAAATATCAGTGTAGAAAATTGTTCTCTTTATGCAGTATACATAATATTTTACAATGTTTTCTCCAACGGTAGAAAAAAAATAAAGTTTACTATTTTTTGGAACACACTACATCTACAAAGAAAATAAATTGAAATTTCCAAATAAACTGAAAAACTGAAACTTTTTTATGTTAAACTGTTGATAACGATTTATTACTTCGATATTTAAAATACTTTCTTTGGCGCAATACGTTTACTAAACTGTTTAAGGCATTTGAAAATTGTTAAAAATAAAGAAAACGTAAAATAATTACATGAATAAATAAATAATAAAAACAAAGTTTAGATGAAATAATTTTTACGATGTATTGGTGGTATTGTACACCTAATGCAAATTAATTATTGTTAATTAAAATTATGTTTGGTTATAGATAAGACAAAATAACATAACCCAGTTAATTGCGAAAACAGTCCTAATGGTTAGGTAATCATAGTAATATTCGGTGGTATTCGTTTCTCTCTGTTATCATAATATTATATTGGAGTAGGTACAGATTTTGTTGTTTTTCTTTAAATTATTGTACTTTTATATTGTATAGTTATTATATATAAAGAAATGACCGATTAATATTAAATTACGCAATATGATATATTATGTTGTTTTATTTTTTATGTAATACATCACGAGTGTTTAACAAAATTTTAAATATTTAATTCGTGTCAATAATTTTTCAGTTTTAAAATCATCCACCTGAAATCTATGTCTAACATACAAATGTATATGGCCATAAACTATATGAATAGGTACTAAGTTCACCTTCTGTACATTATTACATTGACTTGGAAAAGTTACTAGCTAAGCCAGTAGCTAGTGGCCTGTGCCAATCTTCAATCAAATACTTCGATTACCTACCTATATTATAAAATCACTTAATAACTGATATAAATTATCTGATAATGCAGTGATACATTTAAAAGTATTGAATTATTTCTTATGTTTTTTATTCGTTTTATGGATTTTTTTTTCTTTACATATTAGATTTATATATTCAATCATAAGCTTGTTATATATCTGTTACTATTACACCGAAAAGTAATTGGTTTGTTATACCTACACATTTAATCTATGAATTTACTTCAAGACATAATAATATGTGGCACTTATATTCACATGCCTGCAACATAATTGTATGAAAATGCCAGTAAATGTGTTGATATTGTTAAATCTTGGTACGATAATAACTTACTTAGTTTAAATTTAAAAAGTTAAATTATATTAGATTTAATATAAATAATAATAGCAAATATGTTCTCATTTATATAAATGTAAAATTAATTTAGAACCCTGTAATTAAGCAAACCACCGAAGTAAAATACCTTGGAGTTATCATTGACAAATCTCTTAAATGGAATTAACATATAAATTATCTCAACCAAATAGTTAGGAGACTTCATTACAAATTTAAATTATTAGTAGATATTATGGACATTGAATTACTTAGAACTGTTTATTTGGCATTAGTTCGATCAATAGTTTCATATGGTATTTGAATCTGGGGTGGCACTTATTCGAGACATTTATCACCGTTAATTATTACTTTAATTAGCCTTTTAAAAT
This sequence comes from Pemphigus obesinymphae, assembly GCA_025469235.1. Lineage (NCBI taxonomy): Eukaryota > Metazoa > Arthropoda > Insecta > Hemiptera > Aphididae > Pemphigus > Pemphigus obesinymphae. The sequence continues at coordinate 7,583 of JAIPRL010010216.1, forward strand.
TAATTCTATGCAAGCTAAGACTCTATCCTTCACACTTGTCATATTTCGAGTTCAATGTATTTAATATTGATAAATTATATTATAAGAATTTACCATGTACAAATATAAACACTTTTTATGTAAAACTAAACCCAGATATATTACAAGAAATAAAATGTCAACAAATTAAAATGTTTATGTGTAGGAATTAAGCAAAGTCCAATTTATAATGGTACTAGTTTGTGTAAACATTTAAACATTAATTTGGAGTCTTACCATAATCTTAACTCGTTTAAGAAATATATATGTAAATTAAAATTTGAACATACTGTTAGTGAGTGTTGGGTTGACTTATTTGTAATTATTAGTTGTATTACTTCATATCACATTACGAGTATATACGATTTTTATATATTTTTTTCTATCTTTTCTTTTCTTCGGATTTATATAATTTAAGTTATAGTTTATAACTTACTATGGTTTGTAGCTCTAAACTGGAACTCTCCCCTTCAGCCCATGCATTATGCTCTTGAAACGGGAGCTAGCAACCGTTCTTTTTTTTAGTTTTTTTTTTTTTATTGAAAATGTCCTTATTTTTAAACATTACTATAATATATGTGTTGGTCGATAGTACAATAAATAAATAAATAAATAATCATATATATATATTCTATGTTTATTAGCGTATAGTACGTTCAAGGGATACCAAAGATACCTATTACTGGGTAACACAAGTAGGTTTAAGGCATTGCATAACATATATATATATATATAATATTATTCATTAATGTTTTTTAAAGACATTTTTAAATGTTTTTTAATCGTTTTAGTCAAACGGGCCGAACATACCGTATTACCAATATTAATAGATAATATGTATAGTACACCCCGAAGCTCCACTCTCAGAATCGTTTTATTTCCACCGAATTCGACGGTTTATCTCGTTTGCTTTCAAACGTGCTTTTTGCACATTTTTGAAAAAAAAAAAAATACTGTCGATATTTTTGTGTTTATCCACCATACCCTCTCAACGTTTATATTCCACAAAACCATATGTTCACGCGTGTTCCCGATAGGGATTGTTATAGAAATATATATGACTCCCAAAAGACTATTTTTTACGATTTTTACATAAAGTTCGGTGACCCTTTATGCCTGTAATCGGTATTTAATTGTTATAACATCATCGCTGATATTGTCCACGATAATAAATAATATTTTCAATGGTTTACAGGACTAAATAAATTACTATATCTCAACGGGTTTAACACGTCATTGTCGATATGGAATGCACTCGTTAATGTCATTATTGTGGCTCGTTTTGTTTGTACATATTACGAAATATAATAAATCATAAATATTACATATAATTTTTTTTTAAATCACAACATCTAGTAGGTACAATGCAATGCAAGAGTGTACCGGCGTAGCATTGCGTCTATTGTAAACTTCCAATTAGAATATGTTTTTAATAAAACAACTTTTGGATTAACAAAACTTCTTGTTTGCGCACTTAAAAAAAAAAACGTATTCATCATTTATGTTATAAGGAAGTTAATTATTTTTAATAGAAGAAACCTATTGACAATTTTCGGTATGGAAAATGAAATTTGTGTACAAGTTTTATTACTGTGAATTTCTAAAACAGTATAAAGAATTTTAAATAATAATACATTTTAACATTTTTAATTAATTTTTTTTTTTTATCAGGTAATCACGAAATATATACGAATAACAGAACGAAGAAAAAATACATTGGGTACATGGCAGCTTCCTATGTACAGTGTGTACCTATTTGAGTTAACTGGAAACACTCTATATTTCCTAAAGGTTTTAACCAATTCGAATTGCATATTATTTATATATATTATAATTTTGGCTCTTTTCGATTTGTGCTAAGAAAATCGATTTTAAATTTGAAATGTCTGTTTACAATGAATTTTTAAAACAATTCACTGTTCTACATTTTTACTGTTCATTGTTAATATAAAACCAAGTAAGATATATTTATCACCTTTATGTTTTGGGCTAATAAAAGGCGTATGTTTTTATTTAGAATGTATATTTAAATTTATCGAAAAACTTGTGTTCATTGAATCTTCTAGTCAAAATTAGTATTGACTAACTTTAAGATTTCACCATAACATATAAATACATATATATCTAAAATTGCATTTTCTTAAATTAATACTACATTCAAATATCTTTCGTAGTCTTTGATCTTTAAAATTATATTGACAAATACATTTTACGTACCTAAACCTTTTTTGTTCATTGATAATTCTCTCCAATCTATTTCTAGATTGATGGTTACCACTTTCCTTGTAATACTTGTAATACCTTTACCAATTTTCTGCCCAATGTAGTAGTTTTTCTCTTTTTTATTTTACTGTATCTTTGATATTTGGTAAAGTTGTTCGAGTTGTACATATACATATTTCCTAATTGATTTATCGTTTTATATAAGAGTTAGATTTTAACAATATAATGTTAAAATCGAATGTCCATCATTAATGTCTTGATGTGTTATATGTTTGTGCCATTTTCCCCCAAGTAGATTTAATTATAAAATACAGTAGGAACATCAAAAAAAAAAAAAACATGTGGACTCATTGCTTATATGATAAATGCATGAAAAATGAAATTTATTTCCTTAAATCTCCTATGACTTTTTGTGTTATTTATGGGCTAATTGTTTTGTTCAAAACTTCAAATCGTAACCGATCGGAAAGTTAATCGAGAATATTTTACTTTCGAGGACTATAGTTTTGACTAAACTATTTAGTCAAAACTAGGTACGACTGACATCGTGTTTTAAATGTAATACAATATGTTATTTCTAAAACTTGTTCTACATTAAAGAGTATCACAGGTTGTATAAATATTAAATTGAACATTTTTAATTGAAATCGAATTCTGAACAAATAATACAATTAGCGAATCGTGTACTATACACGCGTTTACTTTTCCTGTTAATTGAACTAAATTATTATTTATGTTTTAATAAAATTAATTCCGGTGAATAAAAGTATACTATATAGGATGCTTTTACATTTATTATTCATAAAATATTATTGTAAATGATTACTGCATTTATAGTTTTGATTCAATTATTTCATTAAACTCATATTATATTATTATAGCTGGAATAATTTGTGTATATAGAAATATGCAAAAACTACTGGGAATCGTAGTCATTAACATATTTAACAAGGTATGCTATTTTAGAGCGAGATAATCCTAAGTAAATATTGAATAATATACAGTGATGCGTAAAACTTGCATAGTATATAATAAATAACTCAACAACACACACATTACATTATATTTTAAAATAATTTTACAATACGCAGAACATATATTTCAAACATGTTATTAAAACAAAATTACTCGTTGTTTAAATTTATTTAAAAAAAAAAAAAACATATTTTTCGTTTCATAAAAACATTTAGATTTTCAGTGAAAAATAATTTAAAATTGTTTAATATAAGTTGGTACAAATTATGGTATAATAAATGCTAGTACTACAAATTCTGAACATGTAATTAAAATAAAATAAGAATAAGAGTGCTGGTGTACCATCGCGCTATTTACATAATAAATTAATTGCGTTTAGAGAGGGAGAACGAGAAACCAATACCAATTGAGTAGGTACCTAGCAGAAATGGTGTTATAAGTGGGGCAATTTGTAATTTTTTTGTCCACGCCACAAAATTTTGGTGATCTAATCTTCTATTCTTATCACAATTTAAACGGATAATTAATATTTAAAATATTCATGGCATAATTAGTATAATATAGTATTTCTTCAATGATTGTCCCAAACTATCATTTTCATCCTTCTCATGTGATCAAAATTATTTCACGATCATAATATTAGATATAGGGTTTATGGAAAGTAATATCTATTTATTTATATGTGTAAATATTCAATTGAGAAAATAATCCATATTTTTTGATAAAATTTTACGGTTATGTTCTGAAAATCGTTTCACATCCCGTTTTGGGATTACATATATTTTATTAAGTCTGATTAATTGTGATTTTCTAAAATATAATAATTTCAATAAATTATTAGACCTTATTTAAACTGAGTTAGTTTTACAGCGTACTTTAAACCATTATAAATTAAATATTAATATAGGTACCTTTAACTTTAACTAAACTTCAAAGTATCTCGAAACATGTACAACAAAAGAGAAAAAAACTACTAAAAACTCGTTTTTTCTCTAAGTTTAAAATTTATATTATAACAATGACACGGAAAAGCTATTTGTTATTACTTAATATATTTTTATACTGCTGATAGGGACATAATAAGGATGGTAAAAACATTGGCTACGTTAGCACGGGATAAAATAATATCGTATTTTTTATTAAAAAATTTTAATATATGCGTTTCCTGAGTGAAAATTTCAAAAATATTATCAAATGATTTCGGAAATTTTAATAAACATTATTTATACCTATATACGTAGGTAATAAGTATAATAAAGTATTTTTAATTAGGTACTGTATAAGAACTTCAGTATTAACTAATTACTTGTAACTAAAACTTGACACTTGACATTAAGAATACACGAAAGGAGACTATATTAAAGTTATTAGTTTTTAAGAAATGGTTTTTTAACGAAATGAAGAAAACGTATTCAATAATTTTAACTTTTTAAATTTTACCTTTTTATCAGAGTTAAATTTTTCTAAATATTATAATTACATTGTATCAGAAATATATCCAATAATAAAATATTAAAAAAATAATATCTAAAATAAAAACTAATATATAACATTAGTCCATTATATAATACTAGATACATATTGAAATTTTTACATTAATTTTATTTCTCATTATGGGTTTGCTTCTTATTATTAATATTATATTCTATGTATTATATTTATTAATTTTCATATTTTTAGTATTCCTTTTTTTGTTTTTTATCGTACATTTGTAACCTGATGATGACTTACGGTCGAAACGACTTGTTATTTATAATGTTTTATACTCTCGGTACACATTCGTTTTTAATAATATATATTGATTTTATTTTTATAACAGTTATACGTTTTTTAATTAATTAATTAATTTTTTAATTTTCAATATTTATTTGTCGATAGAAATTAATGAAAAATAACAGAATAGTTCGGTTGAGTCTATACATTTGTATAGAATATGTATTTCCATGGATTGAGAATTATACGAATGATGTGTGCTTAGTCTATTATTATTATTATTATTATTATTATTATTATAAAAAATTCGCCCGATGGCAGTAATACTAATTACAGGCGTATCAGCGAAACATATCTATATTCGTTTTGTTATTAATGATAACACTGATATCGCACACCACATACGATTTTCGTTTACCTAAGCAGTAGGATATTTGCGGGGAAGAGTTACAGTTGACATATTCGAGATTAATGACTTTTACAATTGTTAAATTCGACGTACAGTCGATTTTAACGCGTTATATACCTATATATAATATGGTATCTAGTTTCATGTGATGGTATTCACATTCAGAGGTCTTTGTGCACAAACTATTGTTTGCTATGTATCATGACGTGGGCCCTAATTAGTTTAAAAGTTATTGTTTGGGAGCATTGAATAGAATGCATCTGTTAAATTCATATTATGTGTATAAGACGTACCAACCTATATCATACGAACAGTGTACGTTCCAGTGGTGGAAAATCGTTTTTTCAAAATATTATAGGGGAATAAATGTACCGAAAATAAATCATAAACAAAATATAAATATTTTACAATGTCAAAAACGAAACGAAATATAATATTATTTTAACAAACCTAATTCGGAACCGACCGAACTATACTAGGAAATGTATAATTCAAAATACCTATTTATACATGCAGTATATGCGCAGTTTATAATTTTATTAAATGAGAAGTTTTTAATTTTTAAACCGAACTATCGCGTATATATCAATATATCAACCAATATTTTGGAGAACGTCATTTTCGAAATATGTATATTCTTAAATAAGTGGGTATCTTTAAAGTGTCTTGAAGTAGGTAGTTTGGTTCTCTATAATGTTAATATTTACCGTTTAATCATTTAACTTACTTTTAACATTATACGTAGATACATGTTTGAATTTTTTTTTTTTTTTTTAATTTAATGAGGAAAATGTTAAAATTAAATAATAGGAAATAAACTATAGACACGAGCAAAAAGAGTTTTAGGGAAGGGATGTAGTATTTCCATAGTATCTACCCTCTAAATGTAATCACTGTAATAAGTTTAAATGTATATAATTTATAGTCTAGAACGAGTATTTTATAAAATATGAATACTATTATTAAGGGAACTTGTGGTCTGTGATCTGTTATAATTTTCAAAATATATAATGAATAAACTGAAGCTCCTTTTTAATTTATTACATATTTGATGAGGGGAGAAGGAAATAATTAAAAAAAATATATTGAATAAGAGTCTTGTATAGTTGTACGAACCCTGCAGTATTTTAAATATGTTTAATATTTAAAAAAATTAATGTTTAGGGAAAAGTATTATAACTAAAATTAAACTTATAACAAACGTTTTTAAAAACATTAAACAAAAACGATTAACAAGTAACATAAACAATATACAACTTTAAATGGAACGATATTTTACAAAACATAATGTACCCACATAATATTAATAGGGAACTAAAAATATCTTCAGCCCTACATAATATAATATACAAACCAACCCGTTGAGAATATTATATAAAATAGATTCTTTCATTTTTTTAATGTTTTCTACGAGCATTTTTAAAATAAATTTTTGTGTTTATGCATATATTTTTTTAAAATTTGTTTGGCATGTTATATTTAAGTATAATATATTCGATTTATAATAAAAAAAAATTGAATTTTTTACTATTGGTACCTACTCTTCATCTTCTTCATCTTTTTTGCCTCCTCTCACAACTATTTAATGCCAGTACCCTAGTCCTACACTTTCACTTAACTCTATCTCCCGCATCTTCTTCACTTATCGCCACTTTCCTCATATCACTCACCATCACATCCCCCACTTATTTTTCTCCGCCTCTCTCACTACATCATCACTACATCCGTACTTAATTTTATTTCTAGTCTTTTCCTATTCGTTCTGTGTTCCCTTTAACCAAAATCATGCTTTTTTTATTCTATTTTATCCTTACTTATCTTCAGTCCTTTATATTCAAGAGTTTCCCTCCAGTCTTCAAATCTACCATTCGAATCCTCAACACTCTCTCCTATCAGCACTACATTATCCGCAAACAGCATGATGCATTATAGTACCTTACCCTGTATATTCTTTGTTATTTCATCCATTACCAGCAATAATAAACTGAACCCTCATGCACTCCCCCTTTGATCGTAAAATCCTCAGTTTCTTTACACAGTCTCTATACTCTTGAACACACTCTTTTATACATATTTTCATTAATGTTCACATACACGTTTGGTAATCTTTTTTTCGTTAATGCCCACTTTATGATCTCCTTGGGTACCCTATTAGAAGTCTTCTTTAGATCAATAAATACTGTTGAGGACTAAAATGGCATATCGTAGCGATAAACCAATAATGAATTTCAATTAATTACACCGCCCTTCACCACCATCATCCACAAACAACTGGTCACGATCACCACGCCACCACCGCCGCGCTTACTCACACACATTAATATAAGTTCATGTTATCTGTTGTGAATTATTATTACTATTGCTAAAATTGATATTTTATGTACCTACCCGAGCCAGTCTGTGTTCCACACCCGTTGTCGTACGTCCGTCGTATAATATACGCAAATAGTTCGGTTCTAATAACCTATACTTATAAAAAATCCGCTCGAATAGTTGGGTATATGATATAGAAAATTCATATCGGCTCGAATAGCCATATAATTTTCATATTACCTATCTACTATTGTTTATTTGGCTCGAATAGCCGAACAGTCCGATAAATATTTTGTATCGACACTAATAATTGTCACTGGATTTTTGTATACGTTTTGATAATTAATATTTGTAAATTATATTCGGTATTCCTGTGAATCGTGTTATATTTTTTGTATGTGTGTTTTTTTTTTTTTTTTGTAATTTAATTAAGATTTAGGTACAGGTGTGCAGCTGGCCAGTCTTCGCACCGACGAATATTGTAAGTTTTTATTTTTCATTTTTTTTTATTTATTATTATTTATTTCAATTGGTTGTGCCAACCAGGCAATTATTTATTTATTATTACTATTTCTGTGTTGCTGTGAGTTTTTTATATTATTTGTAAATTATTAAATTATTGAATTATTGATGAGTTGTATGTGAGGTTAGGAACTAAAGAAGGGGAAAAAGAAGTGTACAGGCTAGCTAAGGAAAGAGATAAACAGTCCAGGGACTTTAAAAATGTTTGGTGTATAAAAGATGAGGATAGGAGGGTGTTAACAAAGGAA
>JAIPRL010010217.1:0-16000 GCA_025469235.1 Pemphigus obesinymphae
GTTGTTGGTAAAAGGGGGAGGGGAAGACCGAAAAAGAGATGGGGGGATGTAATGGCGAGTGATATGAGGAAGGTGGGAGTAAGTGAAGAAGATGCGGGAGATAGAGTTAAGTGGAAGTGTAGGACCAAGGTGGTCGACCCCAAATAGTTGGGAGAGAAGGCGAAGGAGAAGATGGATGAGATAACAAATGATATACAAGGGAATGTACCATGGTGCATGTTGTTTGCAGATGATATAGTACTAATAGTAGAAAGTCCTAAATGCATAAGAAAAAACTGTCAAACAATTAGCATATAAATTGGTAAAAACGATTGTGGTACATGGAAAAAACTATTTGAGACATTTAATTCTTAATAGCCTTAATTTTAGTTTTTAAGACTTGAAAATTTAATACAGTGTTATAAGTACGCTATTCTAGCTACTCACATTTTTTTTGAAAATTGGTAGGTATAGTATTTTTTAATAGTCATTTCAATTTTTTTTTTTTTTGAATACCCATTTAATTTTTCGACATTTCGCTATGAAATGTTTTCAAATTTTGGGTAAATAAAAAAAAATAAAATAGATAAGTAAAATAAAAGTAAATTAAATAAACCTGAAATTTTGTCCAAATACGTGTTATTATTAGCACATTATGAAGGCAAAAGATTTTAGAAATTGTTTTTTCAATTTTTGGCTATTTATAGACATTTTCCATTTTGAGTCATTTAAATCATAATAGTATTAATTTTAGGTTTTATCACCTGAAAAATTTAATACACTATTAAAATTACGTCATTCAGCTACACACAAAACAATTTAAAAATCGGTAGGTAGGTATAATATTTTTATTAGCCGTTTCATTATCTTCGAAAATATGAATTATTTTGGTATGAAATGTGTTAAAATTTCGGGGAAATAATAGATGTATAAATTTGAAGTTTTCACCAAAAACTGGAAAACTCAATTTTCCCATTTTTTATTTTTTTTAATTATTGATATTATTGTATTATTGATCAAAAAAAAAAAAAATTATGAAATCAGAATTTGGAGGTTGGACTAGGTTTTAAAGTTATATCAACTTGGAATTTAACGTTTTTATCATATTCGTTATTCGTCAAATAAACGTTTATTTTTTTATGTTTTAGAACAGTGGTCTAGGTAGTCTAGTGGGAACTAAAGGTGTTATCATGCGCGGAGTCCTCGGTTTAACTCCTTTTACATTAGGGTGAACATATTTTGAAAATTAAAAAACGGGACATCCATATAAAAGTTAATATAGTAATAATTTTCTTCTTAACATTTTCATAAATCGGTTTGAAAATGGTAAATAAGTAAAAATATGGCCATTCGTCAATTTTCGTCAAATTTTTTTTAGATAAATGAATATAGGAACCCATTTTTGTGTAATTCTACAAAAACGGGACAAAAAGCGCCCTGTTTAAAGTTTATAGAGACAATGGGACGCAATCTTCTAAAACGAAATAATCCTGCAAAAACGGGACGCATGGTCACCCTACTTTACATCCAAATAAGTTTTACACTTTTTAAACTTTTTATATTCATTATATTATATAATATTATCATATGTATATATATTTTATATTATTAGTATAATCTACAGTAATAATACCACCATTAATAGTTACTTTGGGTCGGCCCTGTATGGAACTCTGATTATATGAAATACATTTACCATGCTATATAATTGGTATACCTCCATTTATTTATGTTTTGTGATTTGTATTTAAAGGAACGATAAATAACATATTTTTAAGGGGTTATGTAAAGGTAATTTTTATGAAATTTTAAAATATCCATTGACTTGTTGTCGGAATAGAGATGTGTTGAGATTTCGAAATGTCGGGATTTCGACCTGTTGAGATTTTGACATGTCGGGATTTTGACATGCTGGGATTTTAAATGTCGGGATTTTGAATGCCTCCCATAACAACAACCTTAAAATCTAAAATATTTATAAATAGTCCAAAATTGCAAAACAATTTTTTAATTAACGAGAACATTTTTAAATTGAATATTCAATGTAAATTAAAATATTTTGATGTCATTATTTTCGTAATTATGAAGAATTGAAAATTCTCGATTTGTCCAAATCTTATTGTTTCTTCATCAATTTTAGGTAGTTTTTCCTTACGCTTTAACACACTAAAGAAAATCGAATAGTGATATATTTAAAGTGCCAACTAGTTGCAATTTGCTAACGAAATCTGGGGAATCTCCTAAATATCGGAGCAATTACTCTGTCAGAAAAAGTCTTTAGATAAATATAAAAATACATAAACATCATTATATAACCACTAGCTCCCACGCTACACTCAGAATACAAAATACTCTGTTAATTTTTTAAATTTAGTTCAAGTAATGCACGATTATTTTTATATACAATTATTTCATGTCTTATAACCTCGTTTACCAATTATTTGGACTTCAATACCACAAAGTTGATAAAATTAATATTTCATTTTCATTTGACCCATAGTAAATTTTATAATTACTTTATAGCTTTAATCTGTTTATTAACATTCACTCCAAAATTAATGGTGTAACTTTAAATTCCTGGAGTAAATCTAAATTCGATTTTTTTAGCTTTGTTTTTAAAAATTGGCCCAAATTGCATTATTAATATCTTTATTATGTCTATTTATATAGATATACATTGAAATGTAACCTAAGTGTTAATAAATAGTCATAAACATAAGTTATAAAATAGATTATCTATTTGAATGTCTCTAATGTCTTGAAAAAAGGTAAAGATTTTAAAACTTTGTCATCGTAGTACTATTGAATAAGCTTTGATTAATGGATGATCATAGAAATGAAAAAAGTGGATTTTATTAACTGGAGAAAATATTAACTGTGAATTTTGATGAATTTTATATTATTATAACCCCAATTATAGTAATACATAATTATAAACTGGATATATAAATTACATAATAAAAACATATTTACATTTCTTATTTTGACGGATAATTTTCAAATACGTTTTAATTATAATAAAAATAATAAATAATTATATTCAAAATTCGACATAATTTTACTAATATTTGGAAAAAATATAAAAAATAATATTCATACTTTAATTATTTATCCTAAGTATATATTTATGAGTGAAGAATAGAGACAAAAATTTAGATTACAGATGAATGTTTAAAAATATAAATGTGAGTCACTATATGTTATAACTCCAAAAGTTTACCTTTGACAATGTAGCAGGTCTTTGATGTCTGGATTTTTCGTAATTATTTGGTTTTCTCGGTCATTGACATTTTCGTAGGTCATTTTTGGAGGTGGTTGGATGATTCGCTTGTTAAAATTAAAGTCAAATTCATCTACATCGATGAAAACTGGATGCAGTGGTGGTAAGGTTGTAGCTAATATAATCCTATTGACGTGGTTCATCTCGGGTCCGTGACACGTCAACTTTAGATGTACGGATATATCCCCCACGCTCTGCGCGTCGTCAATACTCTTCACTTCGTACGTCTTCTCTATAATGTGCGAATGTGGTTCGTATCCTTTTTCATAAAAATGGTATGCTATAGCGTCAGTGAATCCCGTTATGCCACTCAATGTCACAGACATTGAGCCCAATATCCTATAATCGTCATCTCGGTGGTTTTCGCAAATTAATAATTCTAGAGGGTTCCTGCGGGAATTCACAACAATATTACAATTTATTTATATTATGTATTCTTATCGATATTTTATATGAACATATAGTACGAGGTAAACCCAATAACAATTATATTAATAGTAATAATACTTATAGATAGCTGAATATTACATCGTATAATAGTAGTATGAAAACAAGTTAGAAAATCTATTTAACCGTATCATATTTCCACATTTCTGTCTATTTTTATATATAGATACTTATATACGGTAGAGCCAAGGAGAAAGGTAGTACCACTGTTCAAAAGAGATTACTTCGAATAGTATGTAAATAAATATTGATATTTTATAAAAATCCGGATTTTAAACATGACTTTGTAATTAAGAAATATTTTTAATTTTTATCATGAATTTTCTAAAAATATTGATTATATATTGTATGAACTAATAAAAATGAGATATTAATAATAATATTAATATAAATAAATCTATAATAAATAATTATTGTATTTGAAGTGATGGAAATTTACATTACCTTTGTAAAATCGTTACTAAAGTTTTCGGTACACAGGCGAATATACAGTTCACACCTAAACAAAACATTTAAATTTTAATAGTTATATATAGATAGATTAACAATTAATATAATATAATTTACTAAAATAGATCCAATACAAATCCTAACTTAACAGAATATATTTTAAATAAATGAGATATATTTAATATTTAAAATATTAAATTTTTTAAATGCGTTTTTATGGATATATTTTATTGACTATGCAGTATGACAATGTTTATAAGTATACTCGCCAAGCGTTAAGATTAATACCCTTTTTCGGACGCAAACCCAAATGCATAGGTTTGAATTATACAGAATTATGGGGCGTTTCTACGGGGAGTGAATCACGAGCGTGAATCCCGCTAGTTAACTTAGCTTGTGGCACTCTCGAAAATATAAAGTTGATGCACAGTGCACAGGATTTTGCGTTCGTGGAGATCATGACTATAGTTTTCACGTATTAATTATTATTTAAGTTTAGTTTACATTAAAACATCAACCATAAATAACTTAGTAGTAGCACTGCTGTTTTGAGTTTTCTTTTAAACATGATCTTGCCAAAAAAATATTGATCACTTTCGAGATACAATGACAACAAAAAAACGACAAATATTTTGTCAAAATAACCGTATTTTTCCATTTTTACAGTTCCGTTTGTAGACCGTACAGATGGCCAAATTACCGTAGTTCTCCAGTCAGGACTGTACGGCTGCCAACACTGATTTTAGTCAGTCTCGAGTATGTGAGAAGGCATGTATGTGAATTGCGAGGTGCGGCGTGGGTATATGCTAGATTGATCGGTTTTTGTCAAGACACGGTATTTTTCATTCGTGAGACAAAGTATTGAATACATTTTTAAGTTTTTTAACGAGTTTTTAATAAAATAAATGATATTGGATCTAAAAAAAAAAAAAAAACGCTATTTTCTGATATTTATTATTATTTCAAAGGACAAAAAACAAAATACAATTTATAATATTAAATATAATACAAAAAAAAGTTTGTCTCTAAAAGCCTGAAACTTGTGGAGGAGACAAGAGTCATAACGTTTACAACGATCTTAAATCAAATACATAAAATATAAACGAAAAATAACAATATATGTTACAAAAGAAAAAGAAAAAAAAAGAAAATTATTAATTACAAAAAAAAATATAATGGATTAATAAATTAACGATTAAAGTTAATGTTTTATGTACATGAAATGAATTAAAGATAAGTTTTTTCAAAAAAGCGATTTTCTTATTTTATAATTGATATATTTCTTATATAAATTGAAGGTATGAAAATTATTTATATCAATACACAAAGAATTACAGAGCTTTAAGCCAATATTATAAGGATTTCTTTTACTAAATTCCGTATCCCATTTAAAAATTCTGAAAATATTATTTTTTGTATTTTAATTATGATTAAATCTAAAGTCTTTATGATTGTAATAATACAAATTCCATAAAATTTCTTTTCCATGTAATTGTTTAAGATTTAGCAATCCTTATGTATTAAAAATAATAACAATATTAGATCCAAAAGGTTTTTTAAAAGCTATTTTAAGAAGTGAATTAATTTTAGATTTAAGTGTGTATCATTTTTTAACTATTCCATATGCGAAAACTGATTGACCAAGTGCACAATAAACCATTCGCATGGTGTTAGAAAACAAAATATTGTTTAGATTTTTGACTTTATAGAACAGACTTCTGACTTTTTTGACAGTTGTTCCAATGTGACTATCCCATTTTAAATATTGATCAATACCAAGGTATTTAACAGAGTTAACAGATCTAATATGAACACAGTTACAATTCTAATATTATGATTTAAGGATTTAATTTTAAGGCAATTAAAATCATGTATTTTTATCTCATAATTTATTTGAAATTTTTTTATTTTAGAAATTGAGAAAGGAACACAACACGATTTAATATAATTAGTTTCGAGAAAGTTTGAATCAAACCATTTATTATATAAATATATATTATTAACATTTAACATAATTCGATTTACTTTAGAAATTAATTTATTATTATTATCATTAATTAATATAGTGGTATCATCAGCAAAACAAAAAATCGAACCTTCATATTTCATTTCAAGTAAATCATTGATATATACAATGAAGAGTAATGGACCAAGTACAGTTCCTTGTGGGATATCGTACTTTAACATATTATAATTGCTATAGACCTTATTTGTTTTATCTCGTTGGATACGATTTGTTAGGAAACTTTTTATAAGATTATTTGCTACTCTATGAATGACATATGCAACTAATTTTTTTAATAACAAATTATGGTCTACAGAATCAAAGGCTTTTTTTATATCTAAAAAAATTCCTAGTACTAAATTACACTCATCCAGTTTTTTGTGAATGGAACCAACAATATTTTGTAATGCCTTAGAAGCACCTTTATTATTTTTAAAACCAAATTGTTTTTCAAAGAAAATACCGGATTTTTCAAGAAATTCATATATTCGTATTTTTATAAATTTTTCCAATACTTTAGATAAAGTATATGTAAGTGATATTGGACGATAATTTGAACAAATATTTTGATTTGCCTGCTTATAAAGTGGTATTATCATAGTTTCTTTAAGAACATGTGGGAAAATTCCAAAAGTAATTCATAGGTTAAATATAAATTCCAGAGGTTTAATTATATAATCGATTATTTGTTTTAAAACAAAATTTGTTAGCCCATAAATATAAAATGAAGTGCTTTCTTTACTGCTAATAATATGTTTTTTAATTTCATCTTTAGATATAGAAAAATTGAATTTAGATTATTCTTGTGAACAAATTTTATAATATTATTAGCTAGTGTTTATGAATTAATTTTGTTGGCAATATTTTTACCCACTGTTGTAAAAAATTTATTAAATTCATTAGCAATAACTTTATTATCAAAAATTATATTTCGATTTTATTTACTTATTAACGATGAAATATTTATTTGTGTATTTTTATTGTTTTATTTATATAACAAGATTTTGGTTTTCACCTCTATTTATTCTTGGCCTCATGAATATGTTCCTGGCATCATTTCCTTTGCTTGCTATTTTGTGACAAAAACTCACAGCGTTACAAACGGGTTTATGCTCCACAATGTATTGTTCGGCAAGTTTATCCAAAATATTAGTATAAGATCCTTTTGATCTCAGATCGTTATAGTAGATTTTACACTCGTCGTCAATTTTCTCACCATCAGTTTTATCATAGTTGTAGATTACCGTTTTCAGTATATTATCCAATGTCATAAAAATAGTAAACTTAGGATTCGTATCTTTTTCATCGTCTTCGTGATTCTTCACAGTTATACAATCATGTAATATTTGAATACAAACATTTTTTTAAAGAAAAAGTAGTTTCAAATTTCTAAAATACCATATCCTCAATAATCCCTCTAAAATACGTGACTTAAAATCAGTGGAAGAATGACAGATCAATATAAATTATTAAAAATTCATAGTTATCCAGGGTATGAAATTAAAAATTTCAAACTCTAAAATATTTTGCACGTTGCTATTATATTTGTTTAATTTTAATTAGATTAAATTAAATTTATATAGTTTTCTAAAATTAAATTATAAACATTTTATAACATCAAAAAAAAAAAAATTAATTGTAAATTGTATTTTAGCCTTATTGGATTATTTTTCTTTTTAAATTAAGTTATTTATAAAATGTTGGGTGTTTAGTTAATTTTTTGAGATTTTCAAATAATTTTAAACGGCATTTTCAGGATTATAGAAGCATATTTTTAAGGGTTTTAGTACATCAATTAAGAGTTTTATATTTATAATTTTAGATTTTATAATATTATCAGCACCTTATATTGTACCTTATATCCCCGTTGTGTCCGTCCGTCCGTATGTCCGTAATTACGATTGTTGACAATACTAGGGAAATAAATATTATTAATTCTATAATATTTCGATAATATAGTTCCGATGGGTATTATTGATTTGATTGATCTTAGAAAGAGAAATATTGTTCGTATAATATTATTTTAAATTTTTGTTTAAAATATGTTTAGAACCGTTCTCGAAATGACTGAAGAGGTGGTAACATGAGTCTTCGTCTCAGTTCCGGTCCGTCAAAATTAGTATTTCTGGATCGAAAAAATATTTAGTTATTGAAAAAGAAATTTAGAAAAGGTCATTTCTATTATTATATGTAGATAGTTGTTCGGTATCGATCATAAGGGATCACTGCTCGGATACATTATATTGATGAACCGTTGTGCAACCATCGTTCTATTGTACATGTGAGCCCGCCTGACATTTTTATGTAGCATTTATTATGTGGCTCATCAATGTGTGTATATTTGCTATCATCATAAACCATGGCTGCCAAGTCCATGGACTTTCTTTTGATTACACAGTCGTAAGTATAATTATTATTATACATGTGTATTATATTTAATTTTAAAATCTTAAAGTCCCTCCTGTCCCTTGCAGTTTATTTAAGATTTACAAGAATACAGTCCTCTAATTATTTATACATTTTTATACCTATATATATCGTTTCTTTACCTCGACCACCATCTTTATCCGACATTGTTTGTAAAGTGCCTGTTCGATACAAATCCGCGGTCTTAAATACATCAGACTTTGACACCACAGTAGTCATATATTTGGCGCAATCATAAATTCGTACAAAATTAGCAATATAACGATGATGGGATGGCTATGATAACTCGCGTGTGATAACAACGGGAATATATAGGTGACCTTTTTGGTATTATAATATGCAACACAACGGTATAATGAAATATAAAATGAATGTGTGTACAGAGCCGTAGCAATTAAATATTGCGCCCTTTTTGTTTCAACACAGAACTATGATAGAGTACCTATTAGTTTTATTTAATAATGTGTGACATTTTTATTGTACCTTATAGTAACTTTAAATACGCTGAACTTATTTCTACAACCTTACAGCATCAATCGGGGCTCTGACGCAACAGGCGACCTTTTATCTAGATTCTCGTGGGAATTTATATGGAAGAATTAAATAATATTACAAAACCGACTAATATCTTGGGTAAGAAAACGAAAAGAAATATGACAAAAATGTAACAAAGTCAAATACAACAATACAGGATTGGTTAATGTCATGCGGAAGAACAAGTAGCAAGGACACAGTTAGGATTAAGGTGCGTAACGATAAAAACCTAGTGGTACTAAAGAAATACTTGTGTTCGCTACAGTTAGAGATGAAAAATGAGATTGATCATCTAAAAACATATAACGGTAAAGTAAAACCGCTGGCGTCAGCGATTGTGTAGAAAATATAAATAGCACTTTTCTCATGCTGGTTAAAGGCAGGGACGAAGTACGACAGATGGAGATCTAGACTGGCAGTAGAAAAAGCGAAAGCTGATCTACTTAAGGTGATCGAAACTCTATTGAGTAAGTTTCTGTTACAGAAACTAAGATTTTGGATGTCATAGACGGGATCAAGAGCAAACTTGATGAGCGAAATGAGTCTATAGCTATCCTGGACGCTATTGCCGTTATAAACAATAAATTGGACGAACACAGAGCGCCAGCTAAACTTGGCTCTGTGAGCCAAACACCCAGCGTCTCGTCTAAGTGGATTCATGTTGTGAAGAAAAAGAAGGCGTATACTGTGAAATTAGTAAAAAAAACTGTGGTGGCCAATTGCAAGTGAAGAACCAAAAAATAAGGGTTAGAACACTCCCATTAGCGGTTTTCGTCAGGAGAGGAATTGACTTCTTTCCTGAGTTACTTAAAACCCTAAGAATAAATGTTGACTCAGCTGTGACGGAGGAAAAAATATCCAAGTTGAAAGAGATGAAAAACGGTGGGTTGCCCGCTTCGCGGTGCAGAATCGGTAGAGGCAGTCAGGGTAGTGATCGAGAAGTCACTGAGGCCGGGTGGGTCTATCAGGAATGTCGTGCAAGGTTACTTAATCGAATTAATGGACCTCACTACGTGACTCCGTCACTACGAGGAAGGATATTATTGACGCAATAATCAGGGATCATAACATTCGTGCCGAGGTGCAGAAAGTACCTAATTTAAGAAAAATATACGGTGGTGGCCAGACGACTATGCTAATAATCCCTAAGGATGTAGCTAACCGAATACGAAAAAAGGGCGCATTCAAGTAGGTCTCGTCTACTGCAGAGCCAGGGATGTTGAACATATAATTAAAAACTTTTGTCGCATAAAACATTTAGTGCATATTTATGCATTTAAATCATTTTTATATTAGAGGTTTATGGGCTTCTTGTAATGTCAAATAACCTAAATGAGTTTAAAGAAGTATTAATTGCACTGTTAACAATTATGTATAGTGAGACGGATAGATTTTCTAATGATAATGTTATTACACTATCAGAAAGCAATAGGCAATTTGTTTTGAAAAAAGTTAAAGGCATTGAAATTGATAATACCTACGAAATATATAATTCAAACATCGATTGCGAAATAGTTAATGAAAGTGATGACGAAGTAATACCCGGTAGTGTTAAAGAGTACTTAGGTAATATTTAAAAAAGAGTCTTAATAATTTATTAATCAAGGGTGATAGGGTTTTCGCATACTTTGTTATAGACATCGCAAAGGTTGTTTCGCGAATTTGTAAACACTTTCCTCTTTGAACTTGTGTTATGTCACACATATTTAAATCACCTTTGATTCATCTGCACCAATAGAAAGTGATTTTTATGTGATATGATGTTCAATCTATGTTCAATGATAGATTTGTTTTTAAGCATCTCCTGTCCATTGATAATAATACTAAAATATTCCGAAGTTTTCATTTACGAAATGATGGCCAATTGGAAATAAAAAAGCCACAGAATTTTAGCTTAAATCAAAATCAAATGTGATCAATTCTCTTATATCAAGTGAAAATACTGATTCGTCTGAAGATTCGTACAATAGAATAGAAAACTTTCGAAAAAAAAGAAAATTCAACAATATTACAACTAAACATAAAGACAAATCTAAAACAAAAATTAGATTAATTACATATATGCGAATTATGCCTGAAATTGACAATATTCTGCCTAGGAAAAACATCAATTTGAATATTAGGCTTATCAATGGAAATTTATGCACACATATCAAAAACACAATATATGGTTTATAATATATGTCCATTTGATTTGATTTCGTCTGCAACATCTTTGGCCTATAATGATTATCCAAAGTATAAGGAATTGGTTGACGACAGTGAAAATATATTTCTAAATATTTGTAAGGATTTAGCTTTAAACTGTACATAAAAAAATTTCTTTAAACTTTACCAATATTCTTAAAGAAATATTCCCAGAAGTTGAAAAAATAACTAATATTAAACTTATAATTGCAGAATGTAATGTCTCATACGCTATATCAAAATTATTAAAAAGTGCTTCACCTGGTATTGAAATTGTAAATTCACATAATAAAGACTGTTTTAATACAAATAATAAAACTAAATCAAGCCCTACAATTATTGTACGATTTAATAATGACTTAACAGATCTAGAAGAAAAATTAATAGAATATATAAAAGTTTATAAATCTCCCTGTGGATTATGTAAAGAAAAAATAATATCTCAACGAATACTTCAAAATAAACTTTGAAATCACATTGAAACCTATGTTTTTATTGATGAAGGTCAATATAGAGTGTTTGATATTGTTGACCGTCTGTCAATTAATAATGAAAGGTATGTAAAGTATACTAACACTATAAGTTTATAATATTGTATTTTATTTTATTTTTTCTGTACCTACATAATTCCAAGAAGGTATTATTATTATATTATATTATTATCTTTACCATAATTTGTATTATATATGTATGTATTTATTTAATTTTGTTATATGACTATAATTTATACAAAATCTTAGGTTTAAAATTTAGGCTTAAATACCATAAATTGTATCCCCATTACGTCCATTTATCCGTAGGTATTATTACGTGGGTTACAAATATCAATATTTAGAGCTATTATAGTAAAGTGGTATAAAGGTGCTTGGCACTGTCACTAGAAAAATCAGATTTTTTGAGGGAGTGGTGGAGTTGCAAATTTCAAAATCGGTGTGGCGAATTTTTGGAAATTAGTTGCAAAATATTGTCTTTGGTATCCAGTCGATAGCATGAAGTGGCGGTATCAACTTCACAAACGTCACAATCCGGCCTATATTTCACCCACGAGAGAAAGACCGGATCTCGTGCATCAAAACTGCCGGTCGCGAGTTTCGATTATAGAAAATCTGGATTAAACGAAATGACGTTTAAAAGAGGTGTAAAACAAGGTTCAAGTAGGTGCAGTATTTTGAATTATTTTTGTAGTAATTAGCTTTTAAAATGAAACGAGGAACGACTAACAATACAAAATCGAAATGACAAAACAATAATCAAATATGCGGGTACTTCCCGAAAAACAGGCAACGTACCAACACATTACGTATAGTTACAATGCTATAAATATAAAATATATTTCTACATACTATATGAGAATATTAGTTATTACATATTATCAATTATCTACAATATATGTATAGGTAACAATCGATTTAACATAAACAATTTATGTATTTAAATATATAAAAATGTATTTATGTGTATATAATATAGAGATATATAATATAAATAATCGATTGTCAAGATTAACCGGATGTACGAACTATCAAGGACCGGATTATCGAGACTCTACTATATATTCAAATTGTAATATTTTAATTTTGTGCCCATGGTACAGACACCTTTTGTATCCCTCTCGCCTGTGCTACGGCTCTGTGTATATATTAAGAGGACTCTACACCCACGATTTTCAGTGATGAAAACATGTTCAAGCAAAACAGTTAAAACACCTATTATCAAACCGATTAAACACAAAATTTTGGAGTGAAACTCATTTCAGTTTTTCAATTTTTTATTATAAAACAAGTTATTATAGTTTTAAAAAGTTTTTTTTTTTACTTTTTTAAACTATAAAAAGTTATTTTCTATTCAATCCTTTAAAAATCCCAAATGAGGTTCACTCCAAAATGTTTTCTTCTGTCGATTTTATAATAGTTATTGTAATTCTAAAATCACTTTAAAAACCTGTTATAACTGTTTTGCGTAAGCATATTTTTTTGCGGCATAAGGTAAGAGTCCAATTTCGATATAATAAATTTAATTTTCAATATATGGTCAAACTGTTTATTATCAACGAATATTTTATCATTTCTCTACGTCCGTTAAAGAGTTTATACATAGTCGGAACGTTATTTATGTAAATATGTGGTAAATTAAAATATTCAATCATTTGATTTAATATTTTAGTTTTTTCTAAAGCATATTTTGTAAACTATTTAAAACTTTAAATGAGTATGCTCTTTTATGATTTAAAGCGTATTTTTTGTAGGCTTTGTATAAAGGGTATGGTAAAATATTATTATTAAAATGAGAAAAAGTTAATAATATTTAACTTATAAAATTTTATATAGGGCAAGAGTATAAAATTAATTTAGGGTAAAAGTTCTCAGTGGGTGCTTATACCTCAGGTATATTTTAACTTATATTTTTATTTTGGTATCTTACATTATAAGATTAATTTATGATATATCTATCTAAAATATATTTTAATTATTCGTTTTAGAACTCATAAAAGAAAAACCAGTTGTACGTCAATGACTCAAGATATATTTAATGCTGTAAACAATTTGATTGAAAATGGCAAATCGACTCGTAGGGCAGCAGAACATTTGGGAACAGACGAGCCAACCCTCAGAAAGAGACTGAAAGTTGATACGGTGTATCACACTTAGAGTGTTTCAATAGAGTATTCAGTAATAAATAAGAAAAATTGATTTTTGAATTGCAAAGCTTTAAATAATCGATTTCATGAGCTATCATTTAAAAATCTACAGAAATTAGCATTCCAATTTAATAAAAAAAAAAAAATACTGAAAATCAATTTACTGAACAAAAACAATTAGCTGGCTATGACTGCTATGACTAGGCCAATTTTTTTACATTAAGACATAATTTATCTTTAAGAACTCCCAAAAAACCAGAATTTCGAGAATCATGGGATTTAATTCGTATCAAATCAATCTTTTTTAAGATAATTTAAAAACAGTAAATCAAAAGTTGAATATAACTTATACAACAAAGTCGTATATTTAATATGGACGAAACTGGAATACTTATACTACCAAATAAAATTCCTTAAGTTGTATCTTTTAAAGGAAAAGAAATATTTGGAAAATCTGTGGTTGTTAAACGGGGTGAATTAGTCACAGCACTTTGCTGCTTTAGTCTAAGTGGTATTTATGTGCCACCTGTTTTAATTTTTTGGATAAAAAGAATGAAAGAAGACTATTTGAATTGCTCACCACCAGAAACGTTAGTTTTTTTATCTGATAGTGGTTACATAAACTCAGTGTTGTTTTTAAAGTGATTATAACATTTCAAACAACATATTAAACCAACTAAAGACTCTTTAGTTTTACTTATTTTGAACTACACCTCGCATATAAATATAAATACAATAATATATATCGTTGAATAAACTTCATGCCTTTGGTAAGTATACCATCAAATTTTATTCATCGTACGCAACCTTTAGATAGATGATTCTGCAAGTTGTTAATGAACTACTATGCGCACCATTATGATAGATAGACAAACACACATCCTAGAAGACTTGTGACTTTATATCAACTTGGAGAAATTTTTGGTAATGCATATGCACTAACAGCAATCATGAACAAAGCACTAAACACATTTAGGATTTAGCCACATAGCCCAAATATTTTCAATGATGATGATTTTTTACCTTCTACAGTAACAGACCAAACAAATGATGAAAATATTCAAAACTCTCAAATATTAGACATCATAAACACATCAACATCAACAGTTACAGTAGTAATTACTTCAGAGAAATCTGCAGGATTACTGGAAAATATTGAACTTAAACCTACAACTTCAAAAATTACAAAATCCACTGTATTACCTTCAGATGTGATTTACATATTGCATTATTTTTGACATTGTCATATTCCTGGTGTTCATAGCTTTAAAAAGTGCCATTGAAGCAATGCTATATGATTTGGAAGATTTTAAAGTCTTTATTCGTGTAGACCAAGTGCCACAAACAGACCACCGTTGTCGTTATAATGCATCTCGGACTAACGGAGAGTAGCCATTTTAATTGTTGGACAAGAATTTGAAAAGAGATATTATTTTGAAAGCATGAGATGATAAATTAATTCGAGTAAGTGAAATACATCGGTCTTATGACACATTGCAGTATTCCCTAATATTCTGTCGTGGAGAAAATGGTTATTTAATTGACGTGCAAAAAGTCAATCCAGTAACACGGGTTCCTTTAAGAAAAACTGTTTCTGCAATGAATTTTTATTCATACCAACTTTAAGTTAGAGAAAACTCAAATGATATTCTTCTTTATTACCAGAAATTATTTAAGAATATTAGATATATATATATATATATATATATATTATATATGGTGGAAATATTTTTGCTCTCAAGATGTCTGATGGAAGGGTTATCACAATTGACAATCGTTGGATCCATATATTGGATAACTTTCCGTATATATGAATGTCATATAAATATTGTATGTAGAATAAATATTAATTTACTTAATACTCTATTCATATAAATATGAAGCTGCTTGACGCAATTTTTGAACTTTGTTATCACAACAATTTTTCTAGGACGTTATTATACATTGAAGTACCAACATACTATACATTTAGTAATAATAGATTTTAAAAAAAGGAGAACCAAATTCTCGGTATCCTGGCTTCGAAAAATTAATTGTTCTAGGCAGGGTGTAT
>JAIPRL010010218.1:0-15997 GCA_025469235.1 Pemphigus obesinymphae
TCCATTTCTATTTTCAGATTCTCCAATTTCCCACATTGTAATAAAGTCCTTACATTCCAAGTTGCTATTCGTTTATATTCCTTCACATCCTTAACACTTCTTACCTCTCCTGTAGTCCCCACCCGGAAATCCGAACGGGGGACTATTTTACCTCCGGAATTTTTTACTTGAGAAGAAGACATGTTGATTGCTGTTACTTGGGATATTAATACGGTGGTTTCCCGTTGCCTTCCGTATCGCAGTGCAGCCACCAGTCATACAGTTTCCCGTATCTGTTGGCTGTTGCCTAGCGTGTAGCTGATAAATCTACACTCAATATTGTAGTAGCTACTGCCCTACTACAAGTCCCTTTTAGTCGCCTTTTACGACAGGCAGGAACAACCGTTGGTCTATTCTAACCCTGACCAACAGGGGTTAATAACTAACCCCTATATACGTATGTATTATGCTCCTACTGTCAAATTTCAAAACGTTCCGTACGGTTTCCGAATAATATTGCGCGAATTTCGTAATCTAACAATTACTCCGGTGATCCGATCTGAAAAAAAAAAAAATTACCAATTCAATTTACGACGAACGTATTATTATTACGATTTACGGAAAGACCTATACTTACTAAAATACATAATGCATTAAATTATAATTATTTCGTTTTGAATACGCGTTATATTTTAATTAAAGTTTAAGGATAGTATTATTAAAATTAACTAACAAAACAATTTCGTTTTTCAAAATATTGTAAATTATCACATAATAAATTCATCTCACGATTATTATAGCATTAATAATAATAATAATAATAATAAAGAACGGCCACTAAATTAATATTACTGAAATTTTTCAGGAATCGCAGGAGAACAGTTTTAATGATTTGAACTTTCGTGCAACTCCATTCACAAAGATAATTTAAACCTAGGTATTAACCGGTTAATAATTTAAAATTAAGTCATTGCTAATTTTTAAATTCACTACCCAGTAAGTTTAGTGCATTCCACTCCTCTCCTTTTATAGCCCTTTAAGAAGTTGATTGTGACGTATTCATCACATTCTTTATGAATATCCTTACTTATTTTATAGCAAACTCGTACTTTTTTCAAAAACTTAAAGAAAAGCAAGATTTTATTTGGAAAATACGTATAACAAATAGACTAGTAAATATGGTTATAAATTAAAATTAATGATTTAACACAAAAATCCCGAAAATGTTTATAAAATGTAAAATTAAATTGACGAAAACTAATGTACACCAATTATTTACTATATCCCTATGTATATTAACGTCGTATTTATAGTTAATTTTTATTTATTTATTATGCCCATATAAATGCTAATAGTAATTTTCGTATTATGCACCCGCCACCCACCGAAGCTTCGCTCAGAATCGTCTAATTGAAAGAAATGATTTTTAATTGTTTTCAAATGTAATATATCCATATAATTTGTATTTATGTATCCTACTTGACAATCAAAGTACTTCACCACTACTGACCGGATTTTTTTATTGCAGTAACCAAATATATTTTTGAATTTTATTTCATATTTTCAATGGTATGTGCATTATCTAGTTAAAAATTTTATGTTTTTCTACTTTTTAACTCAACCGGTTAATCATTTTTAACATTAACTTACTTAACTAGTTTCAGTTTTCATTGTACTAAACATTGAACAGTTCAATTTCATAATAATCTACTAAATTACTGTATGTATCCATATTTTTTTTTTTTTTTTTTTTGAGGATAGGTTGGGCTAAAACATTTTTGGGTCTTCTATATTCAGCATATTTAAATATATGTTAAGGTATAATCATTATAATTATTGATATTTGGATGATTAACATCCAAAATATAATTAAATGTAGTCAAATTTATTCAATTTAATTTACACTTTTTAAAATTATTTTATAGATCCCAATTTTAATTATTTTTTTTTTACGTATATGTAGACCCCACCCACCATATCATTTGAATTGACCCGGAAAAATCAATAAATACCTTGAATTTCTAGTATTTGAAGATTATCAACTTTGCCAGTTTTAACATTTCAGAAAAGGAGATAACATCAGATATTTTCTTTAGCATTTCTTTTCGTCCGAACGATATCGGGCTAATATTATAAGATACATGCATATCTTCAATTGTAATTATTGGACAATTTATTTTTTACTAAATTGAATTAATATTTTTTTCTATTTTAACTTTAATCATAACGAGTATAAATAATTATGTCAAAATCATGTAACGGGTACACCTATCATAGTACGGCACATTCAGGACTATACCTACGACTAATATACGTCTAAGTTAAAATTGCCCCTTTTAGGACAACAAAGTGAAACCACAAGTCAATCATAGGCCATAAAGGTTACATCACAACCGACTAATCACAGGGTGGAAATGTTAAACCACAAGCCGGAAATAACCGTACCAATCAAAACCGGATTTTGCATCTGTACTTTTATATAAATACAGGTGAACTTTTTAAAAAGCTTCACCCAATAATCGTACATTTCATCGTTTCATAATACAGTACGCCGACATCTGAAAACTTCCGCTGCTGTTCATTTCTAAATCGTTACCACTGACGTATAAATTGCCGCTATAATGATAATATGGAGTTGAAATAACAACGCTGGGTTCCGACTGATAATGTGACAAATGAAAAGAAAGGTGGGAATTTTTCGTGACGTAATCTAAATTAAATTAAGCGGTTATTTAACTTGAAGAATAATAGTATTGATAAGAGTTTCGTGTCAACTTGATATGTTGACTTCTGAGTAATTTTATTATAAAAATACTCCTATGTGCGCCGGACGACCGAGCCGTCAGTTAGACGAAAAAATTGCGTCTAAGTCAAGAACCAATGACGTTCTTCGTTTTTACATCAAATCTCTAGTTTACGTAAGTAGCGCACGCGCGGCTGTAGTACGAACCACCTCAGGCAGACGCACAAACTCATAGCATCAACGCCCTCTTACAAATTTGACTACCACACCGTCTAGATCGTCATCCACCAGGCCATCCCGTAAAAACACCAAAAGCTCAAGAAAACTTCAGTCTCAGATTCTGTTTCTCTACCATCTTCCTCGAGATCATCATCCTCTCTTGATTTTCAACTACGATACTAACACTGAGTGATTCACTGAGAAATCCGCTTCAAATGGGAAAATACTTCTAAAAATTATAAACTCCACTAAATTCCACCAAGTTCAAGTTCAAAAATACTTAGTCGACAACAACATAAAATTTCACACCTATAGGTAATCTTCCTGCCGATCGTCAGCTAAAAGCTGTTCTTAGAGGTATCCCTACGGACATCACTACCAACGAACTTCAGGCAGGACTGGAACTTTTAAATTTCAACGTAGTCTTGGTCAAACGTTTCGATACAGAGTCAAAACCTATACCCATCTACTTGGTCTTTCTCTTCGGAACACAAGCAAAGAAGATTTTTGATCTGACCGAACTTTTCTACTTAAATATCTCAGTCGAATCTTTCAAAAAAATAGGTTTATCCCAATGCTATCGTTGTTAACGTTTTGATCACGAATCGCATAACTGCTGATACCCGCCCAAACGCGTTAAATGCGTCGTCAACCACCCAACTAGCCAACTGCGGAAACAACCATACCACGAAATTCCGTGGTGCCCTTTTTATATTTAATGCCTTAGCATTTTAAACCCAAAAACATCACTCTTAAGACAAACCAAAACTCCTCCTACTGCTGCCACATTACCGTCTGACTCTCCACCGATTGAAAACTCTAACTCAACTCAATCTAAACACAAGATAATTTCGCATCGGCCACCAAATCTATTAAGTCCCCGCCAAGAAGAACCGCCCAGATTATTTCTGTTCTAACCGACTGCTTTCCGCTGTAACATTGGCCGAAGACCCCAAAATAATCGTAACCACCACCATAAAATCATTCCTGAAATTCTTCTCAACCAACAATGCATAACCTTCGAATCCTTCATTGGAATTCAAATGGAATAAAAAACAAAGACAATGAATTCTAGGCGCTCATCTCCAATCTCAAAATCTATATATATATATATATATAGAATCTGGTTTTTATTGTTAGGTGTTTTCCGGCACCTTTCTGGCCTATAATTGGTGGTTAGTGGTTTCACTTTGTAGCAATCTAAACCAGTGGCATCCTGTTGACAACGGGCATGCCACTATATGTCAGGAACGAGATAATACTAAAATTAAAACAGATTTTTTCCAAAACCTTAGAGGAAACCATCCGAGGACAAGCTTAGAACTTGTTTCACAGGAACGAGTCTTCCGACTATCACCACATACGTGACCTATGCTACAGCAAAACAATAGGCTTAAGACAGACAACCAAGATTCTACCGAGACCTCTTGCCTGGGCATTATCTACTTCAAACTAACAACAGCGATCCACCAACCAATCACAACACTAACTTAATAAATTAAAAAAACAATTCATAAAAACTAAACATCACACAGTAGCAAAGGATATCGCCTGGCACAGTAAAAGACCGTAGAGGTCATCATCCAATGCAAAGCAAAAAATTGGACGTATATTAATCGTAGGTGTAGTCTTGAATATTTCGTACTTTGGTGGGTATACCTGTTACAATCAGATAGGTGTTTTCAGTCGAATACATATTTCGAGAAAGGAAGACAACAAAAATATTGTAGTTTGAACTCGATAAAATTACATTTTTCTCAGAAATACGGATATCCAAAGAGATCAAATGTAAAATTCGAAAATTCCAGAAATACCGAGAGTATAGTTTTTAAATCAATATGTTTTAAACGTATATGTTCGAATGTACAAAATATATGTATCGTTTCGCAATTTGTTTCTACATCAAACAGTAGTAGCTATATTATATATAAATACATATTACATACTATACGTACAGCTAAAATATAATATGTGAGATAAAAATTTTGACAGAAAAATATATTTGTTTGCATTTTTCCGTACGTACGAGAATAAGTTTTCCAAATTATCATTGTGTGCTTGTGTGCTGGCTATTGTTATTTTACCGCAATAATATAAAAATCTTAGCCCGTATACCGGAATGTTATATACAGTTTCGGACGTTTAAGGAGAGTTTAAATTTTATCGTGTCGTTCTTTTTGATGACCGCGTACCGAATATTTATCATAGTTATCAAGTATACCCATGTAACTTCTTATCAAAACATAAATATTAAATTTAAGTTTCAAATTTACAAAAAGGTATTGGCTACTACTCGTCACCATATATATTTTTTTTTTTACAAGAATGTCGTCAGAAAAAAAATTATTGGAATATTAACTACAAGAATATAATAATTATCAAATGTATAGAAAAAAAAATTGCATTTGATCGTGTGCAATGCAATTATTTGAAGAATATTCTAATAACATCGTAAGAAGATAAACATACCTAATACATAAATACACACGTAATAATAACTATATATTATGTCTAGGTATGTAATATTACAAAAAACGCATATTAATTTGAAGGAAAGAGTATATATTATGATGAGACAATCGTCTTTGACGTATATTGATTTTTTTCTGCGATATCCGCGGCTAGTGATAATATTATCGAAATCAGTAACCGCACGGCCAAAAGTTGAATGCATTCAATTTTGCGGTAATATTTGGTAACTCTGGTGTAGCCTTAGAAAACATACTTCAAACCGTTTGGTACACCATTAGTGTAGTCACACGGTTCAATCGATTAGAATATTTACTCAACAAAACACGATACGATTAAGACGGGTTCGCCTTTACGGATACAAATACTGCAGATACATGCCGTTCGTCATGCCACTAGCAAATCCAACTCCGCTGCAACTTCAAACGTCCAAAAACAAATCAATCTCATCCAACCCTGGTTCAAACAGTGGAGGATCTCAATAAACCCCTGTAAAACGTCAGCCATCTTGTTCACCAACAAATGTACCCAAAACACTCCAAAACCCAAAATCCTCAACACCCCAATGAACTGGTCCCACTCGATAAGATACCTGGGTGTCCTCATCGACAGGAATCTTAACTGCTCAGCTCAGCTCACACCAAGTTCGTCGTTAACAAAACCAAAGCAGCCGGCCACCTCCTCTTCCCCATGCTAAACAGCAAAATCCCACTCACCATCAGAACCAAATTATACGTGTTCAAAGCCTACATGTGCCCCATCCTAACATACGCAATCCTCCGCATGGGCCTCTAATATTTCAAACACAAACTGGCCCCGCATCGAATCCGTCCAAAACACTACTCTCCGCAAAATCAGTAATCGCACGTTAGTAATCACACCATCAGGAAATCCACCAACATCCCGTCCGATCTCGACTACACTAACTCCACCTCCTCCAAACTCAAACGTTCCATATCGTCGTCCCCCTTCCCTCACATCTTTTCCACGTCAACCCGGCCCCGGGCTCCTCGACGGCTACAAAAGTAACCGTCCTCCATAGGCGCAAATTGGTTCAATTTAGTGGGAGGGGGGCTTCAGCCCTGACTATTTATACATTGAATATGCCCCCCTTCGTCTTAAAATATCCTAAAATTCAACACAAAGTTTTAATGGTTTTTATAAGTATATTATATCTATATTATAAATTTGAGGGGATAATTATAATTTAGAGGGGCTAAGCCCCTTTAGCCCTCCTGCGATTTGCGCCTATGCGGCGTCCTCTAAACTTTGGAAACTAAACCCTAACCCACCAAATTCAAGCCTCTGGTAGGAGCACAAACTCGAAACAGAGTACCCCCCCCCCCTCCACACACACAAAACAATGCAATGTCATGTGTGAGCTTAGACTTTTCGAAAAATTAAATAAAAGTACGAGTATATATTATATAATAATATACACACTGACCAAATATGAATTACATAATATAATATTCAGTAAATCCACTACGGTACCTACTGTATATACACATTATATTATGTAGTTAACAACCGTTCGTAAGTTTTTGGTGTACGGAAATGTCATCCGGTGGATAATAAATGACCAAAGTTACGTTTCACGTACGGGACGTTCATCAATATGTATGAAGTTATTAGTTTCGGATCAGTGTACACTGTGTGTGTATACGCACGGGCATCAGTACGCTGGTTTTTTTTTTTTTTTTATCCACCGAGCTCTATATTTTGCCGGTTATATATATTATGTACGCGCGTAATTTTTTATTTATTTTTTTTTTTTTTATTCTATTTTTCTTCGTTTTTTGAAATTTTTTGTCGTTTTATTTTATCGTTCTTTTCGGCACAATAATATTATTATATTAAAGGCCTGACAAAAAAAAAAAAATAAAATAAGAAAAATCGAGGAACAATAAAATAATTTGGTATTACACGAATAATACTTACATATTTTTATATTTTTTTTTTTCCATTATCGATCATACAATATAATAGTTCACGTGCTTTATCGTATGTCTCAATATTGTACGGGTGGTATATTATATTACTACGATTTCCTATATGTGTGTGTCGGACGGAAAATTTATCGTTTTATTATTCATTATTGTTATATTTTCCGTCTCTTTTTTCACGGTCGCCATACACTCGTACGGTTTGAAACATATTGTGTTTATTAACAAATGAAAAACAACCAACAATACTTATTGATTTTATTTAATACACTCGTAGAGGTTTGATGGTTGTGTTTTAGAACCGAACGTGTAATAAATGACTAATTTTTATAAACTTTCAGTTTTTCAATCTTACCACAATATCTTGACTCGAAATTACGTGCACATTTAAAATAACGTGTCGATTTAAAATTTAAAAATATGTATATATATATATATATATATATTTTTTAAAGTATAAATAAAATAAAATATATAGGTATTAGTTGGTACGACTGTATATAGTTGTGTATAACGTTAAATGTAAATATTGGTAAACATTATATTATGTAGTTAGTTTCTATTAATAATATAAAGCGAATAACAATAATATATAGGTTATTTCAATCTTATACGTGTCAGTCGTATTGAAGAACCACACATAATATAAAAATCAATTTTTCCACTTTCTACTATTCGATTATTTATGTTAAAAACAACAATAATTTAGTTAAAATTATATAGTCACATAGTT
Source organism: Pemphigus obesinymphae (assembly GCA_025469235.1). NCBI lineage: Eukaryota > Metazoa > Arthropoda > Insecta > Hemiptera > Aphididae > Pemphigus > Pemphigus obesinymphae. The sequence continues at coordinate 8,090 of JAIPRL010010218.1, forward strand.
ATGTTGTAATAATCATTGATAAACATTTTATTTAAAAAATCAATCTATATTATTTATATATAATTAAATAATTACTAGATACCTTTTTCAGGTAAATAAAACAGTTAATTTTATATATTATTTTGTAGTGTTTTATATAAAATTACTTTATTAAGTAATATAAGTAAGTAGAGAGTTGAATTTTCAATTTCAATTGTTTTTTTTTTTTTTTTTTTTAATTCTGACTTCTGAATGTAGTGAGATGAATATATTGATTTTTTTTTAATGATGTTTATTTTTATATATTTCCAGTACAATCCTTAAGAGTAGGTATGCTATAAACCAGCTTTTTAATAATGGGTTCGATACTTATAGTACTTATTCAATTTTATATAAATAAAAATTCAACTTCTTCTTCTCCTTCGCCATTTTGTCAACTATTTCGGGTCAACTATCCTAAAATATGAAAATCCGACAGTTAAAAAATATTTAATTATAATGCAAAAGTAATTTATAAATAGTCGTGTATCAGTACCATTTTTTATTGTTCTGTTATCGTGATAGTTTTAAAAATCACGTTTCCATTCTATAACTACAACTTCTCTCTTTGTAATCGCAGAGTCAAAATGTATACAAAATATGAAAAATGAAAATATTAATTGTGCTCGAGCGTGGTGATATTTTTTAACATGTTTATTTGAAAGTTTAAATTCAACGTGAAATCGAATATATTAAATAAAAAAAACTCCTTGCATCTTTCATGTTCTGTCCATATTTTGACTTTGCAATTACTAAAAGAGAAGTCGTAGTTAAAGAGCGTGAACGTATTTTAATATCGATAAAATGGTTTGTATAGTATTCTCTTGAGTCCAACTTTTAAAAGGAATATATTTTATAAATGTAGGGAAAATAACAAAATAACAAATAAATTGTCAAGATTACCTTTTCTTTTTTTTTTTAATAGTAATAATATACTAGTTATTATATTAGTTGAAATTTAAATTTTATAAATTTATTACTTTCCAGTTAAGTTTTATAATCATCTAGTTAAGTTAAAACAGTATTTGGGGTAAACGATTCATTCTTACTTACATATTTTAATCAAAATCTAAGTACTCGTATAAAAATATTACTTTCTATTAAATTGAAATTTTTTAACTAGGTTATGTATAAATAAACACAATAAAAACGTTTAAAACAAAATAAAAGCATATTATTTAAAACGATTTTTTTAAATCTTTCTTTTTCGTAGTAATTAAAATTATTTTTTAATTTTCTAGCCTTCAATTGAAAAGTATAATAATTTAAAACCACATGTTCAATACACATACACATGGTATTTGCATATTTGTTTGTTCAATAATGTATGCATAAGGGAATTAAATCGCGTAAAGTGACGACCAGGAGCTAAAATAAAAATACTGCAGCTACAAGAGCGTTAACCTCTATGAAATATGTTTTATATATATTCATCATTTAGGGCCTACTAAATAGAAAAATTCCCCCAAAAACCTTGAAGAACAATGCATACAATTTAAATATGAACGACATTCAAAAGAGCAAATATAGTTTCCTAAATGTATACTTTTTCTTTTGACAGTTTCAGTAGGTTTTTGTAAATAAAATATGAAAAAAAAAAATTTTTCCTAAAATAAAATACACTTAGATAATGAATTTTTATACGGAAAATGACGTAGGATCAGTTTTGTGAAAAAAATATTGTGATCATTTCGATATATACTTTGTAAATATAATTTTATAATTATAATACCGTTGAAATTGGTCGTCTAATATAAAGAACGATAAAAAGAAACGTCATTTCGGTTTGATGACAATAATTCAATAAGAAACGGTTTTTTATTCATAATAAATTTAAGGGAAATGTTTCATTTTATTAATTTTCTTAATTGAATGAAGTTGTTGTTAAATATTAATTGTGAATGAAAAAAACAAACCTAAAATGGTTTGATTACATGATCAATTAAAAATAATACATTATTAACTAATTGTTGAGTTTTAAATATTATTTTCAAAAATATTAAATCGTTATAATGTATAATACCTACTTATTTTAAATTTCCCATAATATTTACATAATGAGTAGAATGTAAATGAGAGTTAGATACGATTCACGTATTTTTATTGTTATAATAACTGATTAATATATTTGATTTTTCGCACAAGAATCTCTTATGGGAAATATTTTACATATTTCAACTTTATTTTCTAGTCTTCTGACTTTAAATGTCTAAACTTACATTATGATTTCATACGAATAATAACTATCTGAACCAATTATCATTACATTGTAGCATTCGTAGTACTTAACTGACATGTCAAATGCGGTAAATTTTTTGTTCCATAAATACTTTCAATGACATCTGTATCTAAATTAATAGTGACAGATTCAAATTGTATACATAAAAAATATGTTTAGAAGATCGCCTTTTGGATTAAAATAATAGTATGCCGCACGATGACCTCATTGTGGCCTCATTGTGTGCCTGTTGGCAAAGGCTACCCTGGAATATCCGTTCGCTATAATAATATTACACGCGAGTATTCGGAACGAATTTGGCAAACGCATTATTATTATATATTATTACTATTATTATTACAAAATACACTATCAGATTCGTACAAATGAACCAAATAGATAGGTACTATCGATTAATATTACTATATAGGACTGGGATTTAAAAAGTCCTAAAAATATTCACTTAAAATTCTTTGCATTCACAACTTGAGAATATATAAAGGACTGACTGTATATTATAACCCATATAAATTGTCATAAAATAACATTCTATAAGTATAATAAGAATCTTATCGGTGATATAACCGCTGCAGCAGGTACAAATGTTCGTTTTTATTACGACCGATAAATATTCCCGGCTCTATACTATAACAAAATACCATATAACCCCGGATCATTTATGTATTAAAAGTATATTATACTCGTGCAAACGAATAGGTAAATGTCTTTAAAATCTCCAGTAGAAGTATTTTTATTTTTATTTTTTTGAATTTACAATATGTGCGATTCGGCGGATGAATAAGATATACATATATATATATAGAATATATAGAATAAAATCAAATATCTGTACGAAAAAATTTGGTTTTATATATTTTGGATTATATCATGCAATAAGAAGAAAAATAAAACTCAACCGGTCTATTCAAGCTAAGTATCATCCAACCCTGGTTTAAACAGTGGAGAATTTCTATTAACCCTTCAAAAACTTCAGCCATCTTCTTCTCAAACAAAAGCACCCTTAACACTCCTAAACCCAAAATCCTCAACACTCCGGTTAGCTGGTCCTACTCGATTAGATACCTGGGAGTTATCATTGACAGGAACCTAAATTTCTCAGCCCACACCAAGTCCGTCGTAAATAAAACAAAAGCAGCAGGCCACCTCCTCTTTCCCATGCTAAACATGAAAAGCCCTCTCTCCGTCAGAACCAAACTATATATCTTCAAAGCCTACATGCACCCCATCCTAACATACGACTCCCCCGCATGGGCTTCCAATATTTCGAACACCAACTGGTCCCGCATAGAAGCCGTCCAAAATAAAACTCTCCGCCAAATCACCGACCTCCCATTCTACGATAGCAACCACACCATCAGGAAATCCACCAACATCCCGTCGATTGTCGAATTTACAAATGCCACCTCCACCAAACTCCAATAGTCGATCACTTCGTCCCCCTTTCCACACATCAAGTCAATCTCAACCGGCCCCGGCCTACTCAACGGCCACAAAAGAAACCGTCCTCTCAATTTCTAAAATTCAAAACCCACAAATTCACCCCCTCACCACCTCACAACTCCATAAACATCCAACCCTCTGGAAGAAGCTCAAGCTTGAGACAGAGTATCCCCCTCTCCACAAAGCAAGTCAAGACTGCATTGATCTAGGCACTGGAAAATATCAATACCCGTAACAAAATGGCCTGATAATATTATACACTTCGCAGCACGTGATTTTAGACCCGAGTTTAGAGCGTGAGGAAAATAACTGCGATACGATGCTTATAGGATATTATACGAGTATATTGAAATGTCAACATCGCACAATAATAATTATATAATATATATGATGGTATGTTCGCCTGCATTTGGTCGGAATATTATTATCGGATTTTATCGCTGGCCACGGCGATTGATCGTGAAAAATAATATATATATATATATATTAACTATAATATTTATCATATCACGTCGTAATGACAATAATATAATAATAATAATAATAATAATAGTTTTTACGTTATTATCCGAACGATTTGCGCTCGGCGTAGATATTGCGTTCTCCGCGCGCGTATAGGTACCTACACAATATCATTATCTCCGCGCTCGGGACACGGTCACGTTTCATTTGTGTACTCGATAAATAAACGACACACAAAAAGCACACGGATATATACGAGTTGGCTGGCTTATGAAAACACCCAACCGTCGCACAGTGTGCCTAAAAGAGCATGTATATTATTGCCCGTGTCTACCCCCTCGGAGGATATAGTTCGTGACGATTATGTTATACTTAGAGAATCTACTGTATATATATATACTATTTTATATGTTAAATTGACTTAAACGTATACAATTGGCTAATGCTTTGATTGATGATTTTTCTTTCTTTTTTTTTTTTTTTTTTTTCCCGTATTCTTTTATCTTTTTTGCCTCGTATGTGTGTATACCGTTCCTACGTATATACTGTGCTCGTATATGTGTAAAATGGTATAAAGGTATGTATACACATTTATATTTTCGTATATATATATATAAGACGATTAATAATATGATCCTGAAATGTATTAACGTTCCTCGTTGTCGTTCGTCTCAGTGTGTGTGTGTGTGTGTGTATATACTCGTATTATATTATGTATATATACACTGTACACATGCACACATAGGAATATTATTGACCTTTATCGGATGGACGAAATGAAAAAAAAAAAAAAATGGACGTACAATATAATTATTATTATTGTATGTGCGCCAATATGCGGTATATATGTGCGCAGGCAGGGGCGTACGTCTAGAAATGGACTTATAACCTTAAAGGTTACAAATAAATAAATAAATAAATGAAAAATTTGATTCCGATAAAATAATCGAACAGAAGGGTAAGTAGGTATATACGAATGTATTATATTTTTTTTGCGGTAGAAAGTATCCGGCATTGCGTCCCGTATACGTTGTCCGCGCACATATTTTAAACGGGACGTCTATTAACCCGTTTTTGTCTCGTTTTTTGCTTATCTACCGTTTTCCCAAGCACGTACAACCCATAAGGTATAGTATAAGTACTATATTTTATAGGTTCCAAATGTTTATATGCATATTATATCGAAATTTCGTATGGATATTAAAATAACAATATTTTTAGATTTTTTTGAATCATTTTTGTGCGTGCAAAGGAATCCTAATACTATATATAGGTATGTATATATATATATACCCTACCTGCAATAATAACGAATAAACGTCGACAAATACACATTAATCATATGTATAATTTATAAACTTATAAGCATCTTTACATTTTATTCCCTCTCACAAAACCTTTCTAATTATATGCCACTATAGGTACAAAATATAGTATACCTATATTACTTACTGCAGTCAAACGTTATCTTTCTATTCTTCAGTTATCAGTCCAGTCAATGGATTTCCAAAAAAAAAAAAAAAGGTGTTTGAGAAAAAAAAAACGGAAACTATTGAAAATTCGCAGAAAGTTTCGTCTTGTGATCGTGATTAACAAAAAATAAGTCACCATTTCTCCGATGCCCGCACCATCTTGAATTGTATGTGGTTTTTTTTTTCGAGATTTCCAAATACCATTGAAATTATAAATTTTTTAGCAAAAAGTCAATATATACTACCTATACTAGTTTCAAAAACTTCAGATGTTTTTTCAACTAAAAGCGTTTATCGATCGGGCTATATATAAGAATATAGAAACATCTTTAAGGTCAACAATGACACAATAGTAAAATAACGAGTATATAGCGATATTACACGAGCAATGTACATAAAGTTGAAAAGTTAAATATTCATAAAATTGCTATAAAGTTCATGAGCAATAATCACCTACCATAAAAATAAATGTAGAAATTGTATGTAATTATTTTAGATTACGAGCGAAGTGAGGAATGCTTTGGTTACAAGATGATGAATTTTTTTTATATCTGTGAGAATGTTCTCGGGCAGAAGAAATCTAGTATAGGAGTATCGGAGTAGAGGCAATATTTTTTCATAATAAATTGGTTCTAGTTGGTACTTTAAAGAGATAATTTTTCTAATTAAAAAGTATTTTCCTTAAGCGTAAAGAAAAACTACCTTTTTATAACGAAAATATTTTATAAATTTAAGGGAAATAACAAATAAAGTTGTCTTGCGATTACCTATTTTATTATTATTTTTTTAGTAATATTATACCGAACTTCATTCATAATCATCATTTGATGCAATAATTTATCTTTCAAATTGTAAATAATAATAATACACTCAGTGCCGGATCTATTGGTTTTTCAACCCGGGGCAAAATTTGAAATTTGCGTCCCTTTAGAGAAAAAATAGTTCATGCACTTTTTCTGTAATTGGATGAAAAATCAAAAGTTCATCAACGATTAATATATAATCAAAAAATAAATAAATAAACAATTTGCCAATTAAACTCCACAGACCTTAAACATTTATTGATTAATTTCCGACTGGATTTAATTTTGCTGAATTATTTCTTGTGTCTTGAAATTTTTATGTTAAAAATGTTTATTTAAAAGTGAGAAATTTTCACCTTTGACCTGGTATCAAATCAAAGTCACGTGTAGCTGTACGGCACCATATATATATTAGATCTTTAGATAAGATTAATATTTTGTAGTAAAATATATTAGGTATATGAAACAATACCTACTTTAACATCAACAAATTTAAAATTGTGATAACTCCAAAAAATTATTTTCGAAGTTATTACAATTTGAAATTTGAATTATAATTTTTGTGCTCAATTTTCATGTCTGAAACTATAGGTATACTATAGTTAACATCATATAATCATATATACTATACGTTTATAGACATATTTTTTATTAAAATATTAGGTATTACAATATCTGGTTCAAATTTATAACAAAAATATTTTTACATTTTGCACCCCACAATAATGGCGCTCGGGGCAAGTGCCTCGTTTCTCCTCCACTCTAGATCCTGCACTGAATACACTATTCTGTTCAAGGACCGATGAGATGAAGGATCAAATTCTACTGTCTGTAATCAGACGACATTTTTGTTTTTTATAAATATATACCATATACGAAGTGAAAATCGGTATAATAATATGACATTGTTATGTCACTTACGTGTATATATTTTACAGGAATATTAATAATAATATCATAATAGCGTTTAATATTTATAATGAAAGTAACAATAAATAAAACAAACAATAAAGAAACAATATATAATAAAGTAAAAATTGTTTTTGTCAATCAAGATACAACTCTAGTCTTAATTGTTATTTAATATTTGTTTTAATCTTTAATTATACCGTTATCTATGTTTATGTAGGTTATCTAGACTAGTGATGGACAAATTTTGAAATTTGGTCTTGGTCTTGCAGTCTTGGTCTTGGTCTTCCAAAAATGCAAGACCAAGACCAAGATTTTACTATTTCATAGCAAGACTGAAATAAAAATTTATGCAAGACCAAGACCGAGACCAAGACTTATAATGCAAGACCAAGACCAAGACCAAGACTTAACTGCAAACTCTTGCAAGTCTTGATTTTAAATAAAATAAAAATGAATGAATTAAATACGTTATTTATTACATTTTTTTCTTGGTATACATTATTTATAATTCCACACCAAATCTACAGATTTCTCGTAATGCAATCATCAATATCCTATTGTA
>JAIPRL010010219.1:0-15997 GCA_025469235.1 Pemphigus obesinymphae
AATAATATTATAAATTATACAACATTGAGTATGTGGTCACACTTATTGCTAAATAGGAATATGGCCCCCACGTTTCTCTGTGATAAGTATACTAACAATGTTAATTTGAAAGAGTGTCCGGGGCCTGCTACTACCACCCGCCTTCCTTATCATTTCCAGTCGATACTATATTAATTCGTGGTATATATCAGTGAAGCATTGAAAATGTAAAAGCTAATTGGAGTGACCAATTATAAAACACAAAATTACCAGATATTTTCGTAGGTATTAAATTTATTTCAACGATACTATTTAGTTTAGATAATATACATAGAACTGATAATAGATTATTATTGGGTCTATGATATTATCGTATTGATACGGTATGATACGAATTATTATTAATAATATCCCGTATGCTCATTATTAATCATGTTTAATAATATTATGTAATACGTACCCACTACTATTATAGAATAATTCATAATTTAATAAATAAATTCGTAATTTAAATAAGCGGGCATTCGCCCAGTGTTGAGTTCTCGTATTTTTTCAAACATTTTCTAAACCCCCGAACAATATTCATGCCACCGTGATACTAACTCATAATCAAGATTTTTATTTCTGCTAAACTGGTCACACTCAACGTTTACGTTTTGCTCGACTCATGGTACTACATAGGTCCGTATAATATGATATGTCTACTTTATATATTCCTTACTCTATGGGTTACAAACCACAGTAGGTATATGATGCACTGATTACAGTGTGCCCGCACTGGCTCCACGTATTTTCCGCTAACTTGGTTATCCGTGTGCGGATATGTTGCACGGTTGTGGTACCGCACATATTCGACGCGCTCGGTAAATGTTTTCTACGAGTTAATATTCTACTTGTAATATTATTTTGGTAAACATCATTAAATATACAACATTCGCTCAATGTTGTTAATAAATACGGAAAAAAAAAATTTATAAAAATTTTAACTTTTGGATGTTTTTTAACAGTTTTTTTTTTTTTTTTTAGTTTTCCGAACCTAGTATTTTTGTACTTATTCCAGGCACCATCCGTTTATTACGTACATACCTATATACATATTTTCGATCGGGATATGTTCTTTTTCCGTTTCAAGGATATTATACTCCTTTTTTAAATAATACAATAAAGGAACAAAATGTCTCCGGTGGGATCAAAATGTCCCCAAAGATACTTTATTCTGTTTTGTAATATTTTCATCCGTTTTGGGATTTTTTTAGTTTTTTTTTATGGATGTTTTTGGAAAAAGAACAAAATATCTACATAAAAATTTATTCAAAATTTTGATAGGATCATAATGTCTTCGAAAAGGCATAAAACATTCCTAAAAAAGGAAAAATATATCTCAAAAGGAACTAAATATCCACTTACTTACAATAGTTACATAAAATTAAAATAATAACGATGTTCTCACTCATCCATTGAAAAGTAATGATAATAATATAATCGTATAGAGAAATTATAATTTTTCGAACGCGAACGCACAAATAGTGGTACCGTTTTGTAATTATAGATCATCGGTAAATTGTGATATTCGTGTGCATAAACAATTATATTGTTTACAATAATTTACGTAAAAACGAATTTTTTACATTTTTTCGTCAAAAATCAATAATAAAGGATTAAAGGTTTAAAGGAAAAAGAAATTGAGTTTATTATTTAGTACAAAAGTCAATGATTACATACAAAAATATTAGGTAAGTAGGTAGTAAATGAATCGAAAAATAATCCTTAGGATGATGATTTTATGTTATCCTGTCATTTTTATTATTATACTTACTGAAATATTATTGAAAAATGTACAAATTATTATACTAGCTATAGTAATACAATGTTATCTTACTACATTATAACTTTTTTATAAATATAATATTCCGTGCCCCATAATTCATATGCGGATTTCCCAATCATATTATGATTTCCAACACTAATGATCTCCTGTACATATCATAATATAAAACGAATAAATTAAATCATTCATCCCGAAAGTTTTATTGTTTGAAAGTTCCATTTAATTTAATTTATCTAATAATAACATTTAAATGGGAGAAAGAAAACTAACTAACATATTATAACTATTACGAAAGTAACTTTAAAACTCGATTAAAAGTAGAGAAGTAATTATATTTGGTACACAGGAAACAATTTACAATATTAAAAGTTAATAAATATTGGTTTTATATTTACACAAATTATAATGTTTATTCAATATTTATAATTCATAAAAATTTATAAAACAATTATACATTATATCGTTAAATTAAATATGTAAGTATTTTTATGTTTACTATACATGTCACATATAATTATATCTATAGATAGGTATTTCCTTGAATTTCATGGCTTTGCTTGTAAACAGTTTTACCGTTTAATTAATACTTTCTATAACCAATAGTTTGGGCTGGACATTGAATAGAAATTGAAATACACTTTCTCCATATTAAAGGTCAAATTTAGATAAATCCTTATTTAGCGGGCATCAACATCCTCTCTGTATTACGACAGGAATATTATCCTATGAAATTTTTAGCTTTCTACAATCAATAGTTCAGCTTTAAATTAAGTTGACCCCCCCCCAACCATCTATTTATAAGGATAGATTATAAAAATATTTTAGATTATATGTGATTAATGGAATATTCAGGAATGTATCCTGGTGTCAATAATCCATTACTAAAAGCCCAATAATCACTTTATAACAGGTAAATGTTTATATTCTGAATTTTTATAATTTTTTATACATTCTATAGGTTAAATAATATAGCAATCATGTATAATGTACCATACATTAAAATATGTACCTCTGAAACCGATTGCCAGTTTCTAAGTATTTTCGTTTAAAATAATAATCATTTTATCATATTCGGCGTGTATTGAATACTTTGATCATTGTGACAAGGGCGCACCTAAATTGCCTACACATGACGCCGTGGTTATATTTTCAAACATTGGTCACCCTTATTCTTGAAACTCGAAAGTCACAAAAACTAACATTCGAGGAACAAATTAACCCTATTTCATCACATAGGTGTAATTCACTATAACCACCTTATATAGTTTTTGGGTTTTAATTATAAAGTTTGTTTAACCTGAGAATACTTTATGTATGTCACTCGTGATTTGACCAAAGACCTAAGCATAACGCCAAAATATGAAACTTTTCATTATTTATACATGTTATTACATTTAAATTGTTTGTAAAATAGTTAATGTTATAAATTATATTATAGTCACTAAGTTTACTATATTAACTCAAAGTTAAGGATAAAATTATCAAAATATTTTTAATAAGTTAAAATTTGATTCAATAATATTCAATATTACTAATTGATACCTGATTTAAGTTTAATAATGCAATTATTTTAACCATTATATATATATATATTTTGTACAATAAACAATTATTTTCTTTATTCATGATAATATATAGCAATTAACAATGATGGTTAATTAAAGATAAACAGATACTTAAAATAATTGGTTAAATTACGAATTTTATTTTTCCGTGTATTATTCGTAAATTAAGACAGTTTTTCATTATTAACAAATACAGCTTGAATTCAAAGTTAATCAATATTTAACATTTAACAATAAATGAAAAATAAGTAACTAATACTCACAGATTTTTTTCAATTAGCTAATTCAATAATATTTTACAGTATACCATAAAATAATAGAAAATTAACAGTGACTTAACATTAACCAATCTCCTAGTTTAAACTACCCTAAATAGTAACATTACCAAATTACAATAATTATAATTACAAAAATATATTATTTTCTTTCTCCAGATCAAATAATTTATTATATTATCAGCACATAATAAAAATTGCAATAATGTTGTTCACTGAAATATTCAATAGTAATTAATAATTTGAAAATTTTGATTTTTATATATTTCAAAAGTTATAATTTATTTACTACCAAGTTATTAATGAGTACCAGTACGTCTATGTTTTAGATAATTTACTCTTTATATTTTATTACTTTTGATCAATTATAGTACATTTGTTCTTGGAATAATTTTTTTAGTTGTTTACACTTAATAACATAGTATTAAAATAGGAGTTTAAAATATCTGTAATTTTATTATAAATTAACTAAAAGTATTTAATAATTAATAAAGTCATTATTAAGTATTTAATAATATATTTACATTTACTTTCAAAATTTTGAAAATTTTAAACTTTTTGAAAATTTTTGTGAAAATGTTCATTAAAATTTAAATCATTAGTGTTTTTCATATCCAAAAAAAGATTAAAAATTTGTAAAAGATCTTGAATTTTTAAAAAATATTGTTTTATACGTTGTATATTTGAAATATTATTAGGAGAACTACAAAATGTACTGTCTATAGATATTCAAACAGAGGCATCACGTAAAACTCAATCTGCAGACTTTGGCTTCCCGGTTTATGTATCACGTTCTACACATAATATAATATATAATATTATATGCACTGACTCGTCTTCATACATGTGAACGAAAAGTATTCTATACATTTGTATATTTATAGATCTTTGTTTTTTTTTTTTTTTTTTTATAAAACAATTCCAAACTTGAAGTAAAAAATATATAAATAACCTTCCATAGATTTGTATTGTTTAATATAGAAAAATATTTGTATTTATTTTCAATTTGTCACGTCAAATCGTATTAGAGACGCATGCACTATATTTAGTAGCATAAAAAAATATTGCCAGTATATTTGAAACGAATACAGTTTCGTACGGTCGACAAAAAAGTTTTGACATTTTGACATTTAAAAGTCATAGTATATAGTGATATATATATATATATATATATATATATATTTGTGGTAGTATGGGTGTCGGTAGATCTTAGGTGAGCCTGAGAAATTAATATTCTTTCACGTACAAGCAAACATATCTCTATAGAAAAAAATTTTACATATGGTTGCTAAATGAATTACAACATTTTAAATGTTAACAGATCGTGACAAATAATATCGTACAATGGTTCTAAAAATAAAATACAAATGTAGTGGCTTAAAAGAACATACAGAAATCAATTCAAAAAAGTCTTAAAAATATTGGGAACGGATCTGTAGAATGGAGTGAAATATAATTTCTGAAAATATATTTTAGCGTACTACTTCTAATATTCATAAACTAAATGCCGAGAACTGAAAGAATCAGAATTTCGGTTATGACAATTTGCATATGTTTAGTTTTTGCTAATCATTAAGATTTTCAAATAATTTCCAAAATTCAATATGATCTAATTCTGGATAATAATTTCAGGTTCGAATATAATAGAAATAAGGTACACTGTTATAAATTCAAAGTACTTTTCAAAGAAATGCTCTTGTAGCTTTATTTTCAGGGCACGTATTATTAACACAATTAATATTTATCAAACCTACCGAATCTCTTAGTTAAACATTTATACTAAACCAAAATTTGTTAAAAACTAAATAGTAGAACGGTTCAATGTATATGTGAAAAATATATGCATATGATGTAAACATACTTCATACAATTTAGGCTTAAACAGGTACAGGTATAATGAAATTTTATTTTCCAAGCACATAGTTTATACACCTTTTTTTTTTTAATTGTTCATGTAAACGTATATTTGAACGTTTATATAACATTTTTTACTTAACTTCTATTAAAAAAAGTGATATCAAATTTTAGATAGAATTTAACTTATTTAAACGTCATCAATACAATTATTTATAGTTTTAATTTATAATCTCTAATTAACTGTTTAAAATATAAATAAAATGTAATAGTTAGAATCTTTTATGCTAACAAAAAAATATAAATAAATAGGTTATTTAATTATTATTCAGTATTGAAATTATTGGTTTCACATGTTTCTATCTTATACAAACAAAATTATTCTATTACTGTATTTTATAAAACACAATAATTAATTTCTATGTAATAATGCACCTATAATAATTTTGGATATAAATTTCACTATTATTTACATAAACATTATTTATTAAAAAATATGCGCTATAATTATAATATGCAGTAAATGTGTATGTTTATTTATATGTATATTATATATATAATTCATTTTTTTCAGGACATATTATATTTTATAACATTGTCATACATTTTCTTAAATAATTTTATATATAGGAATTTTATTTTTTTTTTAATTGTAATCAGCACTTTTCCCAAAAATATTTGTCCTATTTAATCTTTGCTCAAGAAACAAATATCACAAGTGAACAGTGAAATTCAAACTAGAAAAATTCTAACAAATCTATTATTCTTATATTTTTTTATTTATTTTTGAAATCATTAGTTATAATTATAATATTTATTACAGGTTTTATGGGTGAAATATGACCAATATTGGTATATAAAACAGATCTTTAGAATTGGGCAATACGCGTGAAAAATTAATTTATAAACTTCAAGTTTTAGACCTCGGAAAATCTAAATCCATTAAATATTTGAAATCATTGACGATTCTTATTACACATATTATGTAAATTATACCTAAAATGTATACACATTATCTCACTAAATATCAAAAATACTGGGAAAAAATTGTAAGAATCAAAATTCAAATTAATTTTGAAATTCAAGTGTAGATTCAAAATCGTACCAAAATTTATGTGGACGTTTCCGAAAATGTTTCTATGCTGATTTACGGACGTTTCGAGTCGGCAGGGCACTGAAAATTGACTTTATGCCACAGGGAGACACAGAAAACTTTGACGAATCCGGTACATATAATTCTATACACTATATTTTATAGCTATATATAGCTGCGAAACAAAGTCACGGGGCCGTAGGTTTTCTGCAGTGAAAATTAAATTCCTCCGACACAGCATGGAGCGTGCGAAACTTCTGTTGCGTCGGCAAATTCGTTGAGTCTGCCGGTCCAAAGAATTACTATTTTACTTTGTACACAATACTACAACAAAGTAGGACTACAATAATTTTACTTTTTACAGGATACCCAGACTATAACCGAATGAACCTCATTAAACGAGAGAGTAGAGCAAAAATTACTCCTCTGGCTACCGGTACGTTATACTATACACGGTCTGAAATTAAAGTGGATAAAACTATGTAATTGTGCGACTGAATTCTAAATTGATATTATCGTTTGATCGCCGGGCTCGTGGGGCAGGAAAAAGTTCATGGAAATTGCGTTACAACGATTTTCACGTTCATTTATTAATCAAATGATTGCGAATTTTCGGAATTCTGCAGTAAGTGTATAACGTTGCAATTAGAAATGCTCATCGAATGAAACGTTCAGGGAAAGTAAATTACTGGAATATCAAGTATCCGTATATCTCCAAAAACAACTCTGACGACTAATGATGAACGCATATAATATATTATAGTGTATAAAGAAGATGATCTCAATCTTTCATACTTTCTGTATTTTTTTACTATTTGTCGGATTGTCATTACCCCCGTTATAAATTTTATACAGTGAAATGATTTTCTTAGAGAGAACATACAATTTTTTAGCTGACTGGCTATAGCAAATTACCAAAAAAACTAAGATCATAATATCCTCACGGTTATATTCCTCCTTCCTTGTTTACAAACTATCGTACAAACAGATCGATTATATTTAAGTAGGTATATATATGTAATAGTAAAATCCGTCTTTTAATCTAAATGAGATCAAAACTTTACTTCACGATGTAAAAATATAATATACTCAATGGTAAACGAATTCAAGTAGAGCTTCTCAAGTTTGAGATAGCCCGCATTGAAAACAAACTCTAGTCCAAACAATCGAACCATGTACTAGCTGTAATTATTTAACTATGTCTATGCACTTTATTTCGCGTTTCTATTTCCAGATGAATACACATCTCGTTCTAAATATGCAAATTAATATATTGATTCTGCGGATAAATGAACAAAATGTATCCCCAACTTTTTGTAACAATCAATTTATCATTTTTTTTTTCCTTTATTTATTATCTATTTTTTATTTTTAGGATGAAAAGTACAAGATCAATAAAATCAAATAGTTTATGATCCGAAATTTGTAAATATACGTTTTTTAACATAAAAATATACACAAATAAGTGAATTTGTATGTGAAAAGAGCAAACTTTTATTGATTTTTGTTTTATTTCTATAGACCGACCAATTATGGTTATCTATCTTGAGTTATTAAACTCGTCAACTACATAAAGAGCTCGATATAAGATATATTAGTTCCCCAAAGTGTCATATAAATCATAAATTATATAATTAGGTATGTATTATCTTCGAGATTATAATAATATTAGTGTTTCGAAATTTTACAGAATATCCAATGAAGACTTATGATAACATTCCATCATAAGTAATTTTATGAATAATAATATATATACGGGTTCCATATTTTTTTAATAATATACTATTTTAAGATAATGAATTTTAAGAGTTTAATTGTAAAATACAAACAATTAAATTTTACAATAAGTCACAAATAATCAAATATTTAATATTAAAGAAACTATTTTATAATATAGGTATATATATATATATATATATATTATATAATAGTTTAATAAAGAAAATATATTTATTACTTTTACAATACATTTCTATGTAACATTATATATATATATGTATATACGTTTTAGGGTTATAGAATTTCTTTGGAAATTTTTAAGTATACAGTTATCTGACAGCTAAATTATTCTATTTGGTACTTTAGTTAGTTGTTTCAATTTTTATTTAAAAAATTATGTTACACTATATGCATTTTATCTAAAAAAAAAAAAAAAGATTTTTCATTACATTCAAATTCAATATAACCACGACCAATTGTAAATTACCACATCATTGTAAATTAATTTTAATTTTATACAATTATTTATATAAATATGAATATAATGTGAATATATTTTATATTACTTAATAATTATATTTATACATATCAATAAATTATACATGTGACTTCTTTAATATACCTGTGTATCTTTTCAATAAAAAATTAATCATTTAATTAATTTTAAAAAATCATTCAATAATAATAAATCCAAAATTAATAGCAAACCAATTTATTTGTTTTATGATAATATTATTTATAATTATTAACACACACAAAAAAAATAATGTACAGTATTCAAGAACTTGAAGGTATTGTTCTTAAAACTTGTTGTTAAAAACTAAAAAAAAAAAAATTCAAACATAATTAATTTTCCTGATCTTTATAATAATATGTTAAAAAAAATTGCACATTCTTTAATTTTTTTCTATGTAAGAAATCATAAACAAAATGTATTAAAATATATAAAATCAAACCCTTTGGGTCTCATTGAAGACTGAAGTACACAATGATATTTTTTTATTACAATATTAACACAATGTAATTAATATATTATTTTGGATCTTCAAGACATATTAGAACATGGAATGTTTTTTAAGGTTAAAATATAGTGTGATATTGAATTTACATATTTTTAAATATATCTTAAAGTGTAGAAGTTATTACAAAGCATTATGCAATTTATAATAACAAATCTGAAGAATCTTGAATCTCAAATCTTAAGAAGACGCTACAAACACGTTTGTTATCTCTGTCTTACATATATGCATACCATAAAAATATACGTACCGCATTCTTACTGCAGATTATTTATAATTATATTAGATTAAAATTACCTATTTTCAAATTTATATAGAAGAGGAAAAACTGTACTGTGTTGTGGTGTTTTTAAAAAAACTATATTTTTAAAACTAGTTATATGCATTCAAAAAAACGACTTAATTAACTATTTATAACTTATTTAAAAATTAAAATATTTAAAAAAATCTTCACACTAGAGACTATTTTATAACTTTATGTTCTAATCTAAAACGTTGATAATATGTAGAAGTACATTTATATTAATTATATAAAAACTGTAGTAAGAATGCGGTAAGTAGATTTTCTATGTTATGCGTATGTAAGACTGAGACAATAAACGTGTGGGTAGTGTCATTTTAAAGCCAATATATTTCTCACTTCACTTAGAATCTAAAAAAGGTTCTTCTCAGCGAAAAACCGAAGAAAGGGGGGGGGGTTTAAACCCACTAAAAAATTCAAGAAAATTAAGAAAATAGACAACATGAAATGAAAAATGTGTTGTCACTCAAAAATTGAGATGGTATGTTATATTATTTGTATAATACCTATCTAAGAAATTAGCTAAATATATATACACAGGTTAGGTACATGGTCGTCTAGATATTTTTAATTTTTAATAATTAAGGTTTTTTAGGTGGATATTAACTATGTTATTATAATGTTATGAAATAGCAAAAATTGATTTAAAATTAGTTACTCAAAAGTCAAAAACTATAAAAGGGTAGTAAAAAATTACCATATAATAATCATATCATTTTAAATAGATTGATATTTAATTTATAATAAACAATTTTACTACTAATGTATGTATACATATTATAAATGTATTATGTAGGTATACATAATACAATATATTTTACCTAATTTATAATAAGCACTTATATGCATTTCTATGCCTGCCTAAGTATAACATTTAAACATACATATAGGTATCTATCTTGGGTAGTAAAGGTACATTTTTTAATTTTGAAAGTTATTTTATTTGTCTTTAAAAATTATTTATAAAATCATTTATTATAAAATCATTTTATAAGATCTGTCTATGAAATATGTAACACCAAAAAACATATATAGTTTGATTTTTTATGATTATTTCATAAAAATATAAAATTTAAAAAATTTCAGAAAACACACCTCGAATTGTTTTCTTGCGCTCTTCCCTGGTTCTTATCTAAATAAATTCGTGATACAGAATACATAATTAATATAATATTATGATAATTCATTGAATTAGGTACAATGTTAAATAATTTAGAACTTCTCAAAATGTCGGTAATATTGCAGGTGTATTTAATTATATTTTATATGAAACTGAAACATTATGCTAGAAAAAACTATTGCTATAATAATATTCGTACATTATACCATTATATTATAAATTTTTTAAAATTATTATTCCATTAAATTATAAAAAATGACACAATTATATATATTTTATATAATAAAATTATACAAGTAAATATTTAACATATTTCAGTGTAATGACTGTGATAATAGAACGAGTTCTCAGAACATTAAATTATAACTTTTACAAAAACTTTAGAGCTACACTTGTTCTTGGAACAAAATCAACATAAATTCGAATTGTTGTTATTCTTTCTTGTACTGTCAAAAATAATATTGCATAAAGTAATGCAATTTAAGGTGGTTTGAATAAATTAATATTATACTACAATAATTAGTAGAAAATGAATAATATTTTATTATTTATAATAAATTATATTGAAAGATATAAAAAACAAAAAAATGAAATATTATCTATTGCAATTTTTAAAGAACTTTTTAAGTTTTTGATATTTTTTGATCTAAACATTGAATAATAATTAATATTTTTTCAATTATTATGGTACAAAGAATTACGTCTTATTTTTTTAAATTAATTATAAACCATTAATATAATATATAGGCTAAAAATTGCAGTATGTAAACAATTTTAATTTCAAATGTTTATCTTGCATTTCTCGAATTCTTTTTGTATAAAGTAGGTACCTTAGAAGTAAAATATACCTAAAACAAGATATATGAATTTCAAAGCTCATTTTAAAATTTCGTAAATTCCTCGTAACTGTTATACCAGGAAAAATAAATGGTTTTCTATTAATAATCTTTACTAATGGATTTAATTTTGTCGTTTTATCGTTTCAGCTGTTGGTTTGTCTCCAAGTCTTAAAATATAGCACTAACGTGACATAAATTTGTATATTTATTAAAATAAAAATGATCTCTTATTTAATAAAAAATTATCCAAATCTTTATATTGCATGTATAACTTATAACATACAGAAAAGAATCTTAAAATAATGAGACGGAATAGCAATTCGGGACTATTGTTGAAAAATGCTGAAACCAAATGTCCGTTTTTAAATATGTTCTTATAATATGGTCAACTACAATTATTTTGTTAAAAATAATTTAAAAATTAAATAAATATATAATACAGATAAAGAAAAGCGCAATTTGTTCACAATTTTTTACTTCCATTTTTCTGATATATTTCGTTATAATACTATTACGAGTTAGTGTACTTAATATACATACATATTTACATTATAATTTTTAAGTTATTTACTTGGACATTGAATTGGACTTAAAATACCCGAAAAAATAGTTTAAATTTGATACTTTAGACGATTAACGATGTACTTAAGTGACAAAGATTGATTGATCAAGAAAGTTTTAAAAGTATAGACTACTGGTATTCCAAAAAAAAAAAAAATTAATAAATAAATACCTGGTTTGACAAAAATGTGAGAAAAGAGAGATACGTTTTCAGAGACTAGAAAAAAATCAGTTATCAATCAAATATTAATACATATTGTGTCATATTCCTAAGACTACATCCCCCGGGTCCATTATATTGAGAACTTAATATTTTTTAAGTTCTTAATTTTTAATTAATTTATTTAATAGTTAATTAATTAATTCACTAAAATTTTAAATTAAGAATATTATTTCTGATAGAAATTTTATTCTAGTTATCATTTTAAAAATGTATTTTTTCATTTTTCCATTTTCCCATTAGTTTTTTTTAGCGTTAAAATAAATTACCAAAAATAACAGAAAATATTTATAAATCGGATAAAAATATTACACACAGTTTCAATCAGAATAATTTTATTCAAAAAAATAATTTATGATTGCTTTCAAATGCACAAAATCCACAACCATAATCATTTCAGACGAGTGAAATGCTTCCACTCTCAACTAATCAGTTTTTAGTAAAGGTTATTTCGGAAAACTTTATATTCAATGAAAACATGGTAAAAACAATTTATCACGAAAATTTATAAAATTTGATGGTACTTATATAAAATTTCATAAAGAAAACACTTCACTATATTTTTACGTTTTAATAGAAAACTGTTTTGATGTCCTCTACTCTTTTACAGTAACTGATTCTTATCAAATAAATAATTTTAGAATCGTGGTATATTTATCTATGAATATAATCTATTCAAATCTCTATATTTTATTTAAGGGTTTTACATATTAATTATCCAGACAGTTGAAACGTAGTGGAAATATTTTAAAACAAATGATTAAAATTCAAAATTACATAAAGCATATTATATAAATATCTCATGATTTCAAAAATATTTAATTCAGAAAAATGTGCAGATTGTTTCACGAGGTAACAAAAATGAGGAAAAATTATGCATAACTTCTCACCTAAGGAAATCTCAAATACTTAAGAGGACGTTACACACTATAAGTTTCTTATGGTTTGTGTATTGTTATTTTAGAGACATTTTTCTAAATAAAAAATTCAACAATTAATAAATAATTAAATGCAGTTTAAAAATAATTCGAAATTGATCCCGGATTAGTATCAGTTTTTATTGTTGTGTTATCACTATATTCGGAAAAAAATATATATATAAATAGGTATATTTTCGTAAAACTGTTATGATTTTAACTTAATTTCAGACTAAAATTACCTGTTATAAATGCAATAAGGTACAACATTTTGCAGGGAATTGTATTTCGGATTTTTAATATATTAATTTCGAAAAGTTATTATAATATCAAAAAAAAAAATAATAATAATAATTTATAAACATAAATAACCGATTTTTAAATAAAAAAATAAAAAATTCCAAATGAGATTTATTCCAAAATATTATGTTTCATCGATTTAATAATAAATATTTTCTAACTCTCAAATCTCTTTAAGAATCAATGTTAAATGTTTTCACAATATGTTTAATAAATGGTTACTTTTTTCATATGAAAATAATATAATATTTGAAATGACAAATAGTTATAATGGGTAAGCTAATTTTATAATATTTTATATTATCAAGATGGTATTTTTATTTTTATAATAGTGGCCCATACCAAGGTACATTCCTCGATCATATCTGGACTTGCATATTTTTTGAGTAAGCTGACAATGGTCTAATTTTAAAATATAAATTATTCTAATGTCAATAATGAAACAAACATATAATAAATCGCGTGATTAAGGCATACCATATATAGTTATTTTCTATTTTAACATATTAAATGTTTCGATCTTACATTTATAGTTTTATTTTTTAAAACATAAATGAATATTAATGTGTTCATGCCAATATGATATTCTATTTGGGTTATACAACCATTATTTCATTGTTTCAAACTATTTATAGATTATATAACTTTATCTGTTTGTAGATACTGTTTTATGATATTGTTTAATAAACCAAAAAGAGATTAATTTAATTAATTTGATTAAATATATGTTAATTTCATATCTCATAAACCCTATCTATAGTAATAGATATAACGCTAGAGTCATTATAATTCCCTTAATAGCCGAGCAAAATTCTTTATATAAAAAAATCGACTTTCAAAGAAAAATAAAAGTGTACTGAAAATATTCAATTAAAATTTATAATTAGGAACATATTTACTATTAAAATGTAATTGAAAATTAAAAACTAACAAGATAGAAATATTTTTAAATATAACCATTTAAATGTAACTATCTGTGTATACGTTCTGTATATCGGTCTTATTAAAAAAATAAATTACGAAAGTACTTACCCGTATACACAAATATTTATCAAATAATTTTAATGATAATAAATAGAATAATGTAATTTTATGTCAATACACATTTTCATTACTCTTTCACGTTATTATGCTTTTTTTAATAGTCGAGCCGTAATTTTTTCTATTTAGAAAAAGCTAATAAAAATAATCCACACTTAAAATATTAAACAATAAAAACAAAAACCTGACTTTAAACTTAAAAAAAATATTATTATAATATAAATGTATATTTATTTAAAAATATTGATGCATGATAAATAAAATTATGCTATTTTCATAATTTATCTATAGATGTTATCGGTGAAAAAAAATTTTTACTCTAAAATAGTTTAATATATTTATTAAAATTAAAACTGGGATTACATATTGTAATTTTTTCGTATCTTATATGCAAATAACATCTAAATTAAATAGCTAATTGATACGAGTATAGAAAATAATTCATAGATTACGGAGTCTAAAATGTATACTTAAAATATACCCCAAACTTAATAGGACAAATTAATTGCGAGTATTCACTATAATTGCATACTTTAAGTAGGTATACGAATTTAACGACTACTAAAATTGTGCGAGTGCCACGGACCCGGGAGGATGCTTGTTACCGGTCTCTCTTGAATGTATCAGTATTAAATCATTACAAACATAAAATAAATTACAAAATACATTCAAAACTATAAAGCAAGCATGCTTATAGTCTTACAGTATAATAATTTTTACAGAATTTTTTTTTCAATTTAACTCCCGATCACCCTTAAATATTCGAAAAAACCAACAGTTTATTGTATGAGTCGTCTATTCTAAAAAATATTTATTAGAAAAATATCAAAAATGTTGAAAATTAAATAAGCCAAAATAAAGAAATGAAAAAATGGTACAATATAATATATCTTTAGAGTCTATAAATATGCTGTTATTGGATTAGTTACACCAAACATGGGATTTATATGGTCATTTTTGATTTATCGATAAGTTTTATATTAATCATTTCGAAATTTTTGTTTGGAACTCGTTCAAATTAAGCTTCTTAGGTTCACTGTGGGATTTTAGAAAACATAGAATACTCGACTAATAATACTATATTACTTATTCTACGTCATAACGCCTACTTCATTTGAAAAAGTAATATGTATATATACTACTTGTATTATAAAACTGCAGGTGTATAATATGTTTTTAAGATGAATTGTTTTAATTATCAACTATTTTAGATTCTGAGCGTAGCGAGGAAGCTTATGGTTTTACAATGATGTTTATTTTTTTATTTTTTTATTTTTTTTATTTTTCTGTAAACACTTTTTCTACCAGAAGGAGTGCTCCGATCTTTACGCTCATACCCGTTTCCGGTAGCAAATTGCATCTAGTT
>JAIPRL010010220.1:0-15992 GCA_025469235.1 Pemphigus obesinymphae
GCCTTTTCAAAAAATGAACTGCAAACTAGCATTACAGATTTTTAGCAATTCTGTATCTTCAGTACTAAAAACATGTATCAGTACTGGTCAAATTACATCTCCAACAGCTGCAGCTACAGCCGATTTTATAAAAGAAATGAACAATTTATTTGATGTTCTTAACAGTAAAAATTTATATTCTTCAAATTATTTTGCTTGTGCAATTTCTGATGAAAGACCTAATCAACTAAATTTTTTAAATGAAGTTAAACTTTGGGTGAATGAGCTTGAATTATCACAACCAATAAAAAGTTATGGATTAAAACTTCCATGTTTTAATGGTTTGGCTTGGACATTAAATGCAATAACTATGTTGTATTTACAGCAAAAAGATTTAAGTTACAAATATCTTTTAACTTCTCGTTTAAACCAAGATATCTTAGAAAATACTTTTTCTATTTATAGAAAACGGGGTGGATTTAATAGAAATCCTACTGCTCGAACATTTCGAACAAGTTTTAGAATTCTTGCTAAACATAATTTAATGAAAGCCACAAATAGTTCAAATTGTGAATCTGATAATGCATTAAATCTTCTATCTTCTATGACTTCATTAAATGACACAATTATACAAGCTAATGGTCAATCTAACTCTGAAAGTGAAATCTCGGATACTAATGCATCTGATTCTTCTTTTCAATTATATAATTCTATGGGTAATGAAAATGTGTCTGTTGAGGAATTGAATTTAACATTAGAGATCTGTTCAAATGCATATTTTGCAGGATATCTCGAGAAAAAACTCATTGATAAATTCCAATGTCTAAGCTGTGAATTACAATTTTTAAAAGAAAACACATCCTATTTTACAGATAAAGAGTTTTTAATATTTTATAAGACATTTGAATCCAATATACCAACAGATATGAGTGACTGTAAATTAAAAAAGCCAACAGATATTTTGATTAATTTTGTAACAGCAGCTCAAAAAATAATAAAAACATTTATAAAACAAAAACCACATTACAGGAGATTAGGTTTTAAAATTAAAAATAAAATTAATGCAGATTTATTACCATCCGTGAAAATTCCAAACGAATGCTTGGTTCATTTTGATTTTCTTATTAATAGTTTAATTAATTGTAAACTTTTAAGAACTTTTAACTATCAATCGAAACTTATCAAAGGTGGTCAATATGATCGTACATTAAATAAGTTAAATATTTTAAAAGGAAAATGATTTTTTTTTTATTACAACATCTAATATGCGTTTAATTTTAATAGTTTTATATTTCTTCATTTAATAAATATAGGTAGGTACCTACATATAAATTACCTAATTAGTAATTGTATTATATAATATAGATATTGTAATAATTTGTATTTTAGTTTAGTATTATATTATTATTTATTATTATAAAAATATTATTATTTATAAATAAACAATTTTTTAACACGATTTTATGTTGATTAATTTGATTGTCACACATGTGTATACAACTATAGGTATTAAGTACCTACCTACGAAATTATTCAGCGAGGAAAGTTATTTTTCTTGGATGAATAAATAAATAAATAATTGAAAGACATTTAAATATCTTTTTAAAGTTATTTTATATTTTACGATCATACTACTTTATGCACAGAATCCAAAAATGTTTTCGTAAATAAATACAGTAGTGGTTCGATATGCTACATTATTTTAACGCCGCCGATCAAAACCAGTTATTATTTTCTTTGTACATATTTTTATTATATCTTCGTCCATATAATATTGGTTATAGGACAATGCAGGTAGTAACAGCTGAATGCTGATGACTGATGACAGGATGTTGGCACGGCGGCCACTACGATAATAATTATAATAGTAGGAAGTGATTTTATTTTAGAGTAATAAATTTTAAATTAATAATGAGAGAAGTATATGGCACGCCATCTATGAACAGAAATATTCCCGACAATAAAAGTTTCCATTTCTACCATTAACGTGGGCTATCTATATATACTTAATCTATGGTAATACTCTTAACGCGGCCCGAGTATACTTATATGCATATCAATTTATAGATAATTTTACCACCTACAAAAAATATAATAGGGCAAGAATAAAAATATTGCTTATTATTTTATAAAACTAAAAAACGTAATTAACTTCTATACTACGTATGTTAAACAGCAACCAAAATCGCACAGCCTGTGGAAATATAATCGTGCGACTCTTTTCGACACGTTTTTCTTTAACAGAGTTGGTCTTCTTATTAGTGATGGGCATTTTCAAATTATAATTAGTAATCGGTATATTCTCATATCTGAGTGATCACTCGATATAATCACTCAAAATAATTAATATAATTAAATAAAAAGTTAATCGAAAGTCAAAATAAAATTGTCTATAAATCATAAACCCATTTTTAAAAAAAATTTTATTCAAACTAACCTGTACAAATTATTATCTTGATATATAAAAATGGATGTCTATCTGTCCGTTTGTCAATTATTTATGCCTAGGGTCCTATATATAGGACACCAGCTTATATAATTATTATCAGCTCTATTTTTAAAATTTTCCCCCATAAATCATCATTATCGATTGCTGACGAGTACAATGATTAGATATAAAAGCTTTCCGTTCATTTTCATGTGATATTTGATTTTAAAACGATTTTAGTTCACCAGTAAATTTGTCAATCATCATGTTGTCATTTTCAAATTAAGTATACTGTTTTTTTTTTCATCCATAATATGAATATATTTTATTATAAAATATTGACAAATGTCTACCTAATATATTACATGAATCATAATGCACTTTTATTATTCACATCTTTATTTATAAGCATAAGAATAACAGTGTCCTACATATTTCCAATGTTGTAATTTTATACGATTATTATATTTTATAGAAAACTGACAGTACACGAAGTTGCTACGTTATTAGAAGAAGGAGTTATAGATAATATTTTTAAAAATGTAAATGAAATATTTATGGAACCACCTGAAAATGCAAATGATTACTGATGAAGATTCTGACGACGAAGGTCCTGTAGGTAATCTGAATCATATGCCAGCTAGTTTATTGGTTTCACGTTATTATAAATAATTTCGAAACAGAGGAGGCTGTAGTATCAAACGAAGTAAGTCAAATAAATAATATTAAAAAAACAACTTACGAATCATTAAAAAAAATTGAACCAAAAGAAAAAAATTCAAAAACAAAAAAAAATATTCAAAACACAAACACAAAATAAAAAACTAATTACTATTAAATGGTATCGGGGAGATCTTGAAAACCAAAAATGTACTAACGATTAGGACCAAAAAAAAATTCATATTTTTATAATAGATTACAACCCTTTGAATTATTTGAATTATTTTTTGATCAACAATTGTTCAAAATTATTATTTATTATTCAAATGTATGCATCTATCAAAAATCAAGTCCTTTAAATAATTGTAGATGAGCTAAAATGTTTTTTGGGAATTTTATTGTTATCTGGATATAATGAAGTTTGCTGTAGACGTATGTATTGGGAAAAATCACTAGATGCACACAACGAATTAGTAATAAGTGCAATAAGGCGAAATCGTTTTGAGCAAATATTTTCGTTCTTACATTTTTGCGATAACAACTCAAACATGGCAAATTTTCAAAAATCAGACCACTTATTTCAATGTTAAACAGCAGATTTTTGATACACCCACCACACCAAGAATTTCATAGTATTGACGAATCAATGATCCCATACATTGACAGACATGGATGCTAGCAGTTCATAAGAGGCAAACCTATTCATTTTGGTTTTAAAGTTTGGGTTTGGCACTAAGATTAGGTTATATTATCTGGATTTCTCCTTATCAAGGAAAAAATTGTGATATCCAAAATAATAAATATGGACTTTGTGCATCAGTTGTAATTTCATACGCAAACAATTTATTATTAATTTATTATGTTGATAAATATCATTTAGTATTTTATAACTTTTTACTGGCTTGCCTTTACTTGAAAAATTATCAGAAATCGGTTTATATGGTTCGGGAACAATACGTTCCAATCGAATGAAACAATGCCCGATAGATTTGGTTACTTTGAAGAAAAAAAAAAGAGGTGCATATGAAAGTTATGTTTCTGATTCTGCAGTTTTAGTATGCGCATGGAACGATAACAGTACTGTTATGATTGCTTCTAATAATATTGGAGTCGAATCCTTTTCAATAGCAAAAAGATGGTCTGTTTCAGAAAAAAAAACATATTCAACTTACTCAACCTCGAATTATAAACGTGTATAACCAAAATATGGGTGGTGTTGACCGTATGGACCAAAATATTTCTCAATACCGAATTTCTTTACGAGGAAAAAAATGGTATTCTTCTATAATATCTTACTGCATTGATTTGATTGTCCAAAATGGTTGCCAATTACATAAAATATATACCAAAAAGTCTATGGATCATCTATCTTTTCGTAGACACATAGCAACTTATTATTTACAAAAATATAATACACCACCAACTCCGGGATGTAAAGGAGGCAAACCAACCAGTTACTTACCCAGATATGATGGTTCAAAGCATTACTTAGTTCCTCAAGAAAAGCAAACGAGATGCGCGGAACGCCATGAAAAAACCACTTCAAGATGTTCCAAGTGTAATGTTGGTGTTCATTTGAAGTGTAATTTATAGTTCCACAAACCAAAATAGAAAATAAATATTCCAGAATTAACAATAAGAACATTTTATAATGTTAATAATAATTATTAAGATAATGTGACATAAATAAGTATAATAAATAAATGATTCACTGAAATATGTTTTGATTTTAATATAATATTAAATTCACACATTACACCATATTTTTATTATTATTAACATTATTAATAACCCAGTGCCTATATACAGGTCACTTAATAACTTGCAAATGAGTAGGAAAGTTTTTAATTTTTTTTAATTTTATGGTATTAAAGAAAACCACAAAGAGTAATAAAAACACATTTAATTCAAAATTTAAACAAATTTTAGACCTTGGACATAAGTGGGTTAATAGACTCAAAACCACTACTAAAGCGATTTTATCGCTGTTTTTCGCATAATATTCCGCGTTGTCCGGAGAAGGTTTATATTTTTATAGCTATTGAAATCCATACCCCTTTGAATACCATCCTCTAAAATTTGGTATTTAGGTATTCTTAATGATTTATGATTACTTACCTGGTGGATAAAAAAAAATAAAAGTTGGTACGGGCAACGCTGGATAGGACAGCTAGTACATAATAGAAATATTAAAATTATTTTGTTCATATTATATGATAATAATTATTAAAAATATTTAATTATTTAAACAAATTTAAATTACTACTCAGAAAAGTTATACGATCTAGATTTTTATGTGTTAAATCTGCTTCTACGGTCGTTAGTTATCTGTCCCACTTTTGAAAATACACTTTCCGAAGGAATAGATAAATACTTCAGTTGCATTTAATATAAATCTAGAAAGATATTTTTGTGTTGCTTTCAGAAATGTAATGGATTTTTTTCCTTTCCAACAGTGGTATTTCTAAATATTAGCAAAAGATTACATTTTTATAGATGGTATCGACGTAGATTGAACTTATGAAACTATATTATCAAATTGATCCCATATTGAATTAATTGTATTTTCACTATTAGAAGTTGATACTGTTGTATTAAACGGAACTCTATTGTCATTATCCTTATTCACACACATCATTAGTATTAATTCTTTTTTTCATTTCCAATATCCATTTTTATACATTATTTACATTATTATATACAGTAATTCAAAAGCAGTTTTCTTAAACCTTGGATTAAAAAATGTTGTTTTTGCAACTATCTTATTCATTTCTAAATTCCACAATCGATGACTGACTACATATTATATCAATGTATTTTTAAATGTTTTACCTATGGTAGTTTCTGTTTGTATATTTTTTAGTATATGTTTTTAACCTCTAATTAATGGTATAACAATAGAAATTATTACATAATTCTTTCCCGATAGTTTAGAAGTCATAATCTCAAACGATTTTAAAATATGAATGCAATTTAATATTACTTCCCATTCTGGTGCATTTAAACAATAAGGTGCTCGAGGAAGAGATGACATGGTAGCGGATAGAGGACTTTTAATGTCAAGCAATCTTTCTATCATTATCGAGTTATAATGGTTTCATTTTTAATAAAGTTAAGTCCATTTGCAATTGAAATTCTTTAAGTTTTTCATTAGCATAAGAGTTATGCTTAAAATAACCTACTATGGTCCTACATTTTTTTTAAATTTGATTTATATTTATATTTCCTTTTATTGTCTCATTAATACTTAAATTAAGTGCACGGATAAAGATGTTTGAAAAGATATTCGTTTATAGCATTTTTATATTTGACCCTTTGTCAGATACGAGAGTAATTATTTTATTTGTTATACCCTATTCATTAAAAATATTTTCAGAGTAGTTGTTATATTTAGACCGGTATGACAACCAATAACTTCCCAAGTATTAAATTTTGGTGAATATAAGTTATTTTCAAATATAAAATGGAATGTCACAGTAATATACGATTTGTCACAATCGGATGACCACATATCAGTAGTAATATATAAACCAGTTATTGTTTGGAGCATAGATTTTAATTCGGATTTTATACTATTATAATCATGAGGTAATAATTTTGTTGCAAGTTGTTTCCTACTAGGGACAGAATATAGAGGTTGCAACTTTTTAGTATAGTCTAAGAATCCAACGTTTTCTACTAATGAGAGTGGTTGATAATTAATAACTATCATTTTAATTAAAAATGTATTCATGGCCTTACGTTTTCTTCAATTTCTACTAATCCAGTAGTTTTTTTTAATGAAAAAGTGTAAATTCACGAGGTCGTTTAGAAAGTGGTTCAGAATACTGCGAAGAAGTAGAAGTTTGATATGACAATAAAGAGAAACTTGCAGAAGTCAACTGTTCAGATATATTTTGAATACTTTGTAATTGATTATCCAGATCATCTTCATTAGTTGCGATTGGATTCAGCTCTTTTGGGTGTAAATAAACGATTTAAATCCTCTATTTTTAATATTTTAAAATGTACTTAGCAAAATTATTATTTATAAAGCCAATCCACACATAAACCACTTTAGCACCGAAATTACCGCGCAATAAAATATAATAAGAATAAATAATATGAATAATAAATAAAAAAAATATGGGTAGATATAGGTTTGGGTGCAGCGAATGTTGTAGGTGAGAAATCGGGAAGGTAGGATACATAAGATTATTTAATTTATATCTGTAAGCAATGTAAACCCTTGATGACGAAAGATGATTCTGAGTGTAGTTTATTCGCGCCATAAGAAAGTATATTCAAAAATTCAAAATAATAATTGGACTGCGTATCATACTGGTCGACCAAACCCGCGTATATATGGATTCATCTTTACAGTTAAAATTAAATGTAAATAGGTAATACCTTTTAAGTTAGTCATATTTCCATAATGTTTGAACTATTTTTACACACCTGACAAATAACAATTTTCTCGTCAGAATTTTGAAATGTTCCCATACTATGGAATGTTGTTTACTACCCGATCTCATTTTTAAATTTAAAAAAATAAATCTAATATTAATACATTATTTAAAAGAAATATGTATTAAACTTTTAAACTATTAAAATATTTCGCTTAGAAGCAATTACAAACTGAAAACCGTAACTTGATTATGAGAATATATCGAATTAATTACTAATAACTCGATTATACTCATCACTCTTTATAATATATATATATATATATATTATAAATCAAATATAGCGCATAAAGTATATGAGTATATATAATAAATACACATACATATTGTCATAAAATTATCTTGTTTATCTAGAATGTGTTGCGATATTTTGTTTTGTATAGCAAAACGTCAAAAATAATAAAGCAATAATAAATAATAATAACGATAATAATAATGTATCAAATATTAATATTACCATATTCAAAATATTAAAAACAACAAGTATTAATAATATAGGTTGTTCGGAGTTTTGAATTATGGATTATAAAAATCATCGATAAGAATTACATTGTTCTTAAGGCCGCCTAAAGAAACCGGAATTTTATGCTGCTGCTACCTACCTACTCCAGTAATCAATTAATATTATAGTTTATAATTCGAGTGAATAATCACTCGATTACAAAATCGATTATTCTCAATAATCGAGTAACTCTATTATTTTCACTCGATTATGCCTACTTATTACTATAATATTCATTACTTCTTATTCTAGTCTTCATGATACTAACATGCTAATATAAGACCCGGTTTTTCAATTAAATGTATTCGCCAAATATTTATATATAATATAGTTATTCAAAAAAAATGGACAACTATTTGTTTTTCAATGTCAAGATAACACTTATTCGTCTAATATTGTTATTAATTTGTTCGGTAGTTTTTATTTTGAATAAAATGTATTCAAAAAATAACTGCTGAAAATACAAACTCCTTATCAGTGTCGTTACTGAAAACTAAAAAGTAAATAACATCGACCAATGACAATCGAGTAAATCTGTATTTACTTTTAAAACCCCCTATTAATATCACTACTTAACAAATACCTTTTTCGTTGAAAAACACATCACTTTGTTCGGAAGTTAATTTACCGAACGAATATATGTATATAGTTATCAGGCGAATAGGTGGGTGATTGAATAACCGGACCTAAATGAAACAACTTTGCTTAAAGAGAGAAAACATACAAAGTATCCCTAACAAAAAAAAGTGCCCCGTCCGTTTTTTAATATCTCAAATATCTATATGTTTTTACTCATTAGATACTATCGAAAATTAAAAATAACGTTCATTGAATGATTTATTACATAATTCTAGCATAAAATGACGGATCACATGATTTAAAATACTTAAAATACTACTTCAACATTACATATTTCCGTTATTTTTATTAAATTAAACCCAAAATTTTAAATAATCCATACTATATGATTTAGTGAAATGACGCATTATAATTTTTTAACAAAATGGCAAAAAATTTCTAAATTAAATTTAATCATTATTTTTTACTGTTGGCTTGATAATTTGATCGATCATTTCATTATAAAACATCATGATGAGGGTCATTTGATCCATTATTTTAGGGTAAAATTTTGCAACAAATCATTTGGCAAAAGTTACATTTCATTTAGGATATTATTGTAAAAACGATAAGTCTTAAATATTTGAAATAACGATAAATGGACAACGAGATACTTATTTTTTATGTACTTCTAATGTCTATTTACCTATTATTATGGTTTACTACCATAATGTATAGCTAACGTAAATTATTGTTTTTATTTTAATATGCTATATTACACTTAACAATATAAGTTTAAATTCATTAAAAGTCAATTGAACTTATTACAAGCAATATAAAAAAATTTATATTTTAGTATGTTTATAGCTAACTTGATATTTTTTCAAATCTTTGATTTTTTTAATATCCAGAGGTGTGTCACACCAATATAAATCCCATTTGTCTGTAAATTTCACAACTCTCATGCCCATAGATATGGCCACTTCAAGTACGATGGGCGAATTACAATTTTGCAGGCATATGGCACCCCTATTATTAACATAATATGTATCAATATTAACCAAAATTGTAGCAAACAGTATATTTACTTATAACTATAACCACTGAAATTTTACATGTCAATTATTGTTTATAGGTATATAATTATGTTATTGATAATATAAATTATCAATTAATATTATTAAATAATTTTATTTCAATTTAAATAGAATTACATATACATATTGTATTTTAAAAAACAAATAAATGTTGAAATATTAACTCTGAAATCTAAATACAGGAAATAGTTTTTAAATTATATAAACAAATCTTAACAATTGAACATGTTAAATGCCAATGACAAATATATAAATGATATTCGATTTGCAATACCAGCTATACCAGGTCTAAAATGTGTACCCAATAGAAGCGAATATATTGATTCTTTTTGTTTATTGACAAATGGAAAAGTTTATAAGCCAACCAAAAAAGTATACGTTTTACAGTCTACGGATTTATGGCATAAGTGATTAGTACGTATTTCGACATTATAAAAAACAAACATCGTAAACACGACATGAATTTGTATATAGTGATCGAACTATGGCGAATTCATAATAATATTAGAAGGTGTATTCATAAAAATTTACAATTTTAAGGAAATGATTGGATTGTTGTGGATTTTTTCAATTATTCTGGATCCAGACAATGTTTATCAAAAAATTCTCTAATCATTGATGTTATATTAGATATGAAGGTAACTGAAATACAAACGTCTTATGTGAAATATAGTCCTACAAAGTAGAACTCACGAAAACTTTTTGTTTTTCCTGTTCCAGGTGATAAATGGTGAATAAACAAAGAAGAGTTTAAATCATTGTATTCTTCAAAGAAGAGGACAAATTAAGTTTGGTGTAAATTTTAACGAATGATAAATTATTTGCCAACAAATTTTATTCTTTTGTATGTATTAAAACGTTGTTTATTTATAATATATTTAATTGTTAAGTTGTTTAACCTTTCAGCAGGCGCGTACGCTCATTTTGTACGACAATTATAGATTTATTGATATAACTTTTATCTACGTATCCCGATTAATACTGGGGTTTTTCCTATTCCACAATGACGTATAAGTTATAAACACTTAACAATTGTTATCTTTTCTTATGTATTTTCAAATTATTATTGATGTATATATCAGTCAATTTCGTCCGATCGCACAAAATGCGTCCCGCGCCTGACCGTGATATTATTTTTTTTCCCTAAAAATGTTTTTTCTTTTGTTTCTTTTTGTGTATGCTTTTGTCACTTCATTATGGCCAATATTGCGAGTATGTTGCAAGAATTATCAGACGAAGAAGTAGAAGATAATCTTAGAGAATTTTATAGTGACAGTGATCTTAGTGATGAAAATATTGATGACGATAATTTTGACAGTGATTCGGAACAGAATATTTCGGATAAAGAAGTAGAAGTATTGTACATAGATGAACTGTACTATACCGGAAAAGATAAGGTTAGTAAATGACGTAAAACTGAGTTCACCGCTCAGTCGAAAACTAAAAAAACATAATATAATAAAAACTACCCCCGGCCTCACCTCTCATTCTAAAAATATTGAAAGTGAAATTGATTCATTCATGAAAATAATCAATTTGGATATGGTAGACGAAATCGTAAAATATACCAATATGTATATAAATGATAAAAAACAACGCATAATTATTCAAGGGACAGAGACTGAAGTTCTGACATGAGATTTATTAGGTGAGTATCTTAATTTTAATGAGTTATTTTGTATTAAGTTGTGACTCAGAAAAGTTATTTAATATTGTTGATATTAAGCAAGACACTCAGTACAATTAGTATAGGCAAGATGACACATACTATAGATTAGAAACATATTGTAAATTTGTTTGAATAGGACAAAGATTATGTTGACACATTCCATGCATGGATGTAGCAGCTCACACAAATTAATATTGTATTATTGATAGTATATATATATAATTAATTGTAGACACAGTAATTGTTAGATATAATTATTGAGTCAGTCAAGCTTTGTCACCTTTTGCATTTGTACGTACTTTATATTATATACATTTTTAAATTACATTTATTCTGATATGTTATTCTGGTATAACCTATTCCATTCAATAAATATTTGGTACCAATTTTTTGATAATTTTAAAATTTTGTTGTTTTTCTTATTGGAGGAACAAATCAAGTTTACCACCACCCTCACAAATTTATCCACTTAAGTATATTTAATGCTGATTTTAAATATGTGAAAATAAAATGACGGAAAAAAATGGTTAAAAATATGTAATACTGTCAAAAACAACATATTTTGCGTTGAGATCTTATATTAAAAGCGTCGTTTTTTTAACACATACCCAAAACGAGAATGGAAATATCTGGGAGTACGGGACGCGCTTGTTTCGGCTGACACCAGGGCCAGCCCGAGAAACAGTAGTGCTCCTGGCATAATAACAATTTTACGCCCCCCCCCTCCTCAAAAAATATTACTTACTATGACTAAAATTTTTTAGCCTTGATAACAAAATGTGTATAATTATATACAATATAATTCACTTAAAAAGTAAAATTACATATTTCTTAAAAAAAATTACGAAATTTAAGTATTACTAAAACTTATTTTATTATATTATATAAATTATATTTATTTATATTTATTTTATTTATTAATACTATTTATTCTTATTTATACTTTTAAAAATGAGTTACTCGTTAATTACATAATATTAACTTTTTTGGCCTTTTCGTTGGCAAACTCTTCAATAATAGAAGTATAGTTGATATTTGATGCAATTTCAAATTCAAAATTTCATATTCGAAAATATAGCCAAAATTGATAAACGTTCTTGATACGTGCTGGAACAAAGATAGTTTTTGATGAGCTTTAATTAGCTAAAACTTCTCTCGCAAGTAGCTGTTGTAACAGTCATTGTTAAAAAAATTCTTAATGCTACTTCCATATTTGGGTACACATCTTGTAAAGAATATTGATGAATAAAATTTAAAAAATCATAAGAAATTACAGTTTTAAATTATATTAATAACTGTGATGCTTGAAACTTGAAAATTTGAAGTTCATTGTATAACTCATCACCATCTAAATCATTTTTATATGATAAAGCTAAATCATTCGACCGTTTCCTAATATCATCTTTTTCTATAGTATACAACTTTTAACCTGATAAAAAGTTTGTTGATACATCAGACAGTTTCTCAAATCTCCATTTTAAACTTGTTATAATTGAATCAAGTGATTCAAAGCATTGTATTTTTATTCGTGTTTCTATTGTTTCAAAAGTTTCTTCTTCGTTTGATTCAAAGTCATAACTTTTGTATTTAAATTTCTGCTTAGCTGGAAAATCAGACTGGATGTTTAATATGAGTGCCATATTTTTGGCTTCATTCAATGAATTTTCAAATCCACCGTCTCTGATATTTTTAATGGATTCAATTAATCCTTCCAACATTTTGGTCGCAACATCAATAATTTGGTTTGATACTGTAATGCTAAATTTACCTTATCAATTTGTCCAAGTATAGAATCCCAAAAATGAAGAAGACATAAGAATTTTAAATTTATTTGTTTTAGAATATCTTGGGCAGATTTAGTTGTGTCATTTTTATAATCTGTCTTATTAGTTGGCATACTGTATAATAAATCAAAAACTTCTTTATAATTAAATTTAAAAGCACTGACAGCTTCTTTTTTGTACTCCAGCGAGTACAGTGAGATTTTAAATTGATTTTCATAGTTTTCATTAATAAGTACCAACTACTTGTGGAACTAGAGAAAAATGTGTAATCTTTTAAAATGTACCAAAAATATAATCATTACGTGTGAAACTTTTGCTGCATGAAAGCCCACTAAGTTTAAACTATGAGCTGTACATAGTACAAATGTAGCTAATTCATTTACACGTAAAATATGGGATTGTACACTATTGTTAATCCTGGCCATATTTGCACCATTGTCGTACCCTTGTCCTCTACAGTCTACAGTTCATAATATCAAGTCCGTTATTTCTTATTGTATTTAATATTTTATCAGACAATCCTAATCCTGATTTTTTTATCGGTACATAAAAAATCAATAAATGATTCGTTGATTGAAACTTCTAAATTTAAAATGTAAACATACCTGATGATTTGTGTCAGCTGTTCTTGGTGAGATTTATCAGGAGTATAATCAAAAAGAATTGAATAGTATTTTGCTTTTTTATTTTTTCAAATATAGTTTGTCTTACTTTTTGTCCCATAATACATATCATTTCATTTTGAATTTTGTGATAGAAATAAATAATGGTTTGTTTATTACTTTCTTTTATAAGTTTCACATGATCCGATAATATAGTGTTATAATGACTAATTACTTCCATTAAGCTTAAAAAAATACCACAATTTGCATCTTGAATGTTGTCTGACACACCTCTTAAGGCAAGATTATTTTTAGCACAGAATAAAACTGCATCAACAACAACATTAAGAATACAAAACCATTTTTCTTTTCTTTTCTGATAGCATATTGATGTTCATGATCAATTATTTTACCATCCCATAATCTTTTTTCTAAGTCCTTCCTGTCCAAAAGATTTAGTTTATGGTTCTTACTATTCTCATGGTCAGCAACACAAGGATTTGAATGTTTCCAATCTTGAAAACCGTCTTCGAAAATGTGGATTTTCGAAAAAAGAAGACGCGGAAAACAGAAAATTGAATTTTTCGTTGTACTGTATAACAACCACTGTCTTCGAACTTTCTCTCCATTATTCATCGTTTTATAAAATCATTTGTCATCAAAGTGTCTACCATCATCATCATTTATCGGAAAATAATTATTTTGATTCATAAGATAAGGTCCTCTTTCTACCAATAAATCTCTTAACTTAGGTGTTATAATCGGTTCATTATTTTCTACGACTTTGTTTATCATGGATTTGCTGTACTCATTAGACAGTAAATTATCAGCATCGTCTTCATTTAAATTACTGGTAGTTTCAATCGTATTCTCAATTTTAATCTCATTTTTATTTTCAATGTCAATAGAGTTTAAATCATTTTCAATTATTTTTAAATTTTCTTCTACATTATATTGGATTTTATTTTCACAGTAATTTTGAATTAATGAACTAGTCTGTTCATCTTCGTCTTTTCGTACAACTTTAATATCATTTATTCCCTCCGTCTTTCTATTTATCCAACTACAGAACATTATAGAGAATTTAGTATTGTCTTTTTCTCTTTCTCGCCTTTTTTTCTCAAACCAAGCTCCTGACAGTTTATTTATTGTGGGTGCTATATAAATAGGTGACCTAAAATTAAAACTTCTTCTACATAATATATTATAGTACATACATAGGGTCTCGCCACACCACCGCGCGCTAAAATAAACCGCATTGAAATCGCCGCGCCGTATATACATGCCCAACCAGAGTGGTTTTGGTGCTTTACGGAACAATAATAAAGTAATGAAAAATAAAGTATTTACTATTGATATTATAATCTAGAATTTCAGCTATATTAAATAATCGTCTTCCGTCTGAAATTTGAAATAAATCTACCTATATTATAAAATCCCAGGGCATCTTGAAAACGTCTTTTTCCTTCGAGGTTACCTTTTTTAACTACAATTTTATTCCCCCGGCCAGCGCTATTCCCATTTCTTTTAAATATATAAAAATAATAAATGAAGTATGGATTATAAAGTTATGGATTTAGGCCAGCGACGGATAGAATGGCGAAATGTGCTGCAGTATAGGCCTATCTAAATACTTAGCTTTTTTAGAGTGACAACAACGAAGGTTTTTATACTAAGATATTTTGACCTCAGTCGACGAAAACGTGTTGTTATCGCTGACGACGAAAAATAAGAAAGTGTGTGTACATGGCGATATGCACATGGAATCACAACATCAATACCTAATAAATAAAATATTCAATCAAAATAATTCAACTTTTTTATTTTAATGTAGGTACCTGTATTAGTTCGTAGTTCGTACTGTGTAGGTTGTAGACTGTTATTCAATGGAGTGCCGATTGTCAAATTATAAGATTTAAATATTTTTCTAGATAATTGAATACTTTGACGTTATTATAAAGATCGATTAAAAATAGAAATAACTGACATAAACATACTTGGGGAAATCTATTTGACTGTTTACACGTTCAATGCTGTGGAGTACATTTTTAACGGCGCAAAGTGCGTACCTACCTATATATATATTAGGGTGGTCCTTACCTATAGAGGTTAATTTTTTTTATTGTATATTTGATTCCAGAGCTATGGAATTTTGTTCGATGTATTCAAAAAGTAATTATGGTAAAGTTTGAGTAAGATAAGTCAACCCCTTCACGTGCCTCCAAGGGGTTAAAGTTTCACGAAAAGGGGGTGAATTTCATTTTTTGC
>JAIPRL010010221.1:0-15992 GCA_025469235.1 Pemphigus obesinymphae
AGAATGCATGCATAAACGTTTGTATAAATAACTATTGACGTGTTTAATAAAAACGATTACATCTTTAACCGACGATCAACGTGTTTATTATTCATACGAGGCGGTGGTATCAAAACACCCCGCATCAAATTCCTATATGTTTCTCCACTTGTGAAAGGAGTTTTTCGGCCATGCGTAGAATAAAAACTTGGCTTTGAACTTCTATGCTGCAGGAAAGGTTCAACAACATCTCAATATTATATATTGAAAAAGAAATTTCTAAATCTATTAATACTGAAACAATTGTTAATATATTTGCACAAAAAAATAGATATATACCTGTATAATTAAAATAAAATAATTTAGTAGCTATTCAATATTTTATTTTTTTATGTTCCTATTACCTGTATATATATTTGGTGCCTCAGCTAGAATCAAGTAGGAGTAGCCACTACAGTTAGTAGGTGGAAGCGTCGAAAGCAACTAAAAATATTTGTTTCCGCTAATGAATAAGACAAAAATGTTAAGCTCCCCCACAGATGAAACCAAATATCCGCCTATGATGTTTATTAATAAATCATGGTGAAATTGTGAAGTTATGACGTTTGGAAAGTTTTGATGTTATTTCTTATCAGTTATCGCTCAATGGTCCATAAAGCAACTTTACTTATAATCATGAAAAAATAGATCTATTTTGTTATGCTTATAACTACTTATTACTTATTACTTTTACTATACTACACTTTTAATATTTTTATTTTCTTATAATAGGTATATTTATTTGTTGTGTGATTTATAATCAAAACATATATTTTTTTACCCACGTATTCGTTTTATTTTCTTTCGTATACACATTTTAGAATTTCAGGGTTATGGGTATACGCCGTATACCCTCCACTATACCACTGGATAGTCCACAAGCATCCTATGTGAAATTCCCATCGAGGACTCCCAAAGATTACCTCGAGATGTCCCGACAACACCTATCTACTTCTAAAATATTATATTTTCCAATACTGCTTTATTACAGTCCTGTCCTACATCTCTGTAGGAATTCCGCCGAGGACTCCCAAAGATTACCTCCGAGGTATCCTAACAAAATTCCTAAAATATTTAAAAGTGAAAGTTATTAAAACTATCATTAACTTTTTTTATTGAAATATTTTTTACATTATGGGGAGAATGGAATATTTCATTGTATAATAAATATTTTAACTAATATATTATATACCTATAGGTAAATTGTAATTTGTTTAAAAAAATGTGCTGAATAACAAAAACCTATATACAATTGAATAATCAAAATAATATAATTATAATTTTTTTTTTCTGTACAAATGTTTCAATAACTTTTTTAAAATTAATCCTAATAGCAATAGAATTCTCAATACTGAGTATAGCTAATTTTTACAATCTTTCTTTCATTATTGTTGAAGTATGCCTTTTTAATTTTAAACTAAAACAACTAAAATTTATTTTCATTGTAGCTTTACTCACATTATGAGAGTAGAGCAGGGAGTTTGCAGAAGTTTTGAAGAGGAATGGGAATATTTGTTGTGGACAAGAAACAAAGGGGAAAAAGCAAGGGAAATTGGCGAGGAGTACAAAATCATATGTTAAAGAAAGATTAGTACCAGGAATGGTGTAGGAGTTATCACTTTATTTACATCTTAGATGAAGATATGAAAAGAATATTGGCATAGGTGATTAAAATAGTTAATCCCAAATAGTTGGAAGAGAAGGAGAAGAAGAGTAAATGTTATTACAATAACTAATAAATTAATAATCAAGTTTTAAATTAAATTTTATGTAAAAACTAGGTTTTAAATCTAGTATCTCGCTTTGTAATTTAGTGGGATGCAAAAATCTCAATTTTTTTGAACATAGTATTACAAAATGGCATATGTACCACTTATTAAAAAAAAATCCTTCGAAGTGGAAAAAAAAAAAAAGTTATTTATAAAATATATGAATTTTGTATTTTATATAATACTAGACAATGTTTTATTTTTTTATTTTTGCTTTGTTTTTATCATCATTTTCATCTTCCTCATCATCATCGTCATCATCTGATGATGAGTAATCATCATCATCATCATCATCATCATCATCACTATATTCAGCTATGAAAGTAAAATATTTTTTAGAATAAAATATATTTATTGTTGAATGATTAATTTAATCTAAATATTAATTACCTTCGTCAAAAGTATATCCATAATTTGCTCCTGAGCTACCAGCTCCATATGCATATGAATCATCATCATCATCATCATCATCACCTTCATCATATGTCTGACGACCATATTTATGACTACGAGCTGCAAGAAATATTAATAATTAAATTTACAATAATTATTAAAAATGATTAATATAAAGTATATTTAATTTAAAGGCTAAGAAAAATAAAGAGCAATAAAAAAATTAT
The DNA here is from genome assembly GCA_025469235.1 of Pemphigus obesinymphae. Lineage (NCBI taxonomy): Eukaryota > Metazoa > Arthropoda > Insecta > Hemiptera > Aphididae > Pemphigus > Pemphigus obesinymphae. Next base: position 2,408 of record JAIPRL010010221.1, read on the forward strand.
TATTATTAAAAATATTAGATTAGTTTATATATTTTTTTTATACTACAGTCTACAAATTAAAAACTGAAAAATTATTATTTTTAGTAAGTTAATTCAAACATATAGTATACTTATTAGATAAATAATAATTTTGAATATACAATTTCATTTTAGAAAAAAGAAAGAAATTAGATTAAAAATATTTTATTAAATCAATAAAAGTAAATAATATTGGAAAATAGTAAATTTTATAATTAAAAAACCGGTCAGTCGGGGATGAAATTACTTCACTCGTTGGGTAGGATACTAGGTAATGGATATATTTAATTTCAAAGCAATGACAAATCATTTTTTTTTAATAAAATGATTCTGAGTGAACCTTTGGTGTATATAAAATAAGTATTACTGTTGGAAATAACTAAGGTTAACTTTTTTATGACGAAAAAATTAATAAAAAATTACTATAAATAACCCAAAATTAGAAGAAAAAAAAATGTTTTGCGTTGATTTTGTAGTTATAAATGTTGATGGTGAAAGTTTCAAGTGTATAAAACCATTTCTAGCCCAATATTTAAACATAATTTCATACCAAAATAATACATGTTGTAGAAAAATTGAAACAGCTATTAATAAAATTTGTATATACCGATTTTTGAGATTTTTAGAATATTAAATGTTCGAATGATTTTTTTTTAACATTGCATTAAAATTTCAGGTCTAAAACCTAAAATTAAACTTTTTACGATGAAAATATTTGATAATTGCTATACATAGTCTATAATTAGGAAAAAATGTTCTTGTTGATTCTGTATTTATATACATTCTTGTTGAAAATTTCAAGACTTCGTGACTATTAAAGAATTACAACGAAAAAACTATATTTCAATTTTACTCATTTATCAAAAAAATTAAAAATGACCACGCTAAAATTTGGTATATAAATGGATAATATTTGCTTATTATGATATTTGGTATATATATATATATATTATATATTTGGTACATTCCTCACTTTACTCAGAACTACTAAACTACTAAACTAAAATAATATGGATTTTTATTATTATAATCATTTATGTAAAGAAACAATATATAATTTTTAGTTTGATTGTCTATTTGTTCTTTAAAGATAGCAATTTACAATTGGAAAACAAGTAACATATTTTAAATCATAATTTAAAATTACATCTATAGACAATAAAGATTGTTAATTTTTAAATAGCTTTTCTTAATTTTAGTGAATAATTAAACAGTAATATAATAAACATTAAAATTTAGTAAAATAATAAATTTTAGATTAATATATTTTCAGTTTATGTTTATAATAGTTATTAAGATAATATCGCACCTGCATTTGCCCTTATCGAACAAGTGATATATTAAAATATCTGTTATTAGTTTATAATTTAATTTTGGTGTTTAGATCAACTTTAAACGTAAATTAGAAAATATATATAATATATCATATATGTTGTTTTGTAAAATCTTACAATTATGTACATATTTAAAAAAATCAAAAACTAAAAACACTATAAATCATAATTTTGACTTAAGCACTGAATATTTTTCTACACATTTTTATATTTTTAATATAAAATATGGAGTCAACAGTTTATTATTTATAAATTATAAAGTTATTATAATTATAGAGTTTAGAAAAAAGGAGTAGTGGAAGGATGGGAAATACATTTTTCAGTATTTCATTACTTTGCTGTTTTAGACGTTAAATACTAATGAATAATTAATTATTGATTCAATATTTAACATAGATACATCAACATTTTCAGAAAAATATTCAGCATCACAATATTAAATCTAAAATATAGGTTTTCATTTGAAAAAAGTATAAAACCTAAAAAAATGTAAAAATTCAAACTTTTAATAAAAATGCATTGACATGGGTAAGTAACTCAAGGTAATATATATATATATATATATTAAATAATGAATATTTATAGACAAATGAAGATGTTAAACAAAATTAATCAGTACTTATTTATACTATAAAATAACTATAACTAATGGAATTAAAGTATTTTAAATTCACATTAATACACTTACAAGATAATGATAAATCACTGACTTCTGCCGTTGGATAAGAACACTTTGGACAAGGATAATTTCTATCTTTTTCAGAATACTTGAAACGTTTACATTTAATGTGTTCATCGCAATAACACACCTTACACTTCAAACAACTGTATTGACCTAATTTATTGCATGACTGACCTGTAATGAATTTTAAATATTAATATGATTTTATAAATACAATTTCTAGAGATCTGTAGACAGAAAATTATTTATAAATTCTATAGCAAAAATTAAATATAGGTATTACTTTAATGAATCATTATATAATTAAACTAGCACGTTAAATATAAATTACATATTACATTTATAATTTTCTGATTCCAAAACTTGGCATGAAGCTTGATGTTCAAATTGATCATCTTCACAAAGATATGCTGAACAATATGAGCACATAAATATACGACCACCGTGATCCCATGTTCCACGTTCACATTCAGCACAATTTGCATCTTGTAAGGGACAAATACAAGCATGAGTTGTCAGACATTTTCGACCATGGCAAACCCATGCTTCACAAAAATCACATATAGCACCCTATAATTTTAATTTTTAACAATTATACAAATAATTATTACATTTCTGATATCTATATTAATTATTTTACATACAACTAATCCCATTCCTGTTGTATGAACTCCTGGATGTTTTACCACACAATCTCCAGACTTCATAAGGCATTTGATTTTACCACAGCTTGCACACTGAGGTAAACGCTGTAAATTCTGACAAAAATAACAAAAAGCCCGGTTTTTTTGTTTTCTAAAGTAAAAATAAATTACATTTATTAGAGTTTAATACTATTTTAGATTTTGAGTCAGAAAATATTTTATGTTTATAACATGTTGATTTAATAAACATAGCTACATAAATTATTTCTAAAATTAGATTTCAACAAATGTTTATACAAGTACCTAACCTAGTATTAGATATACTAGGTATATATACTTGTAAATGATAAGTAAACTACATAAATTTTAAATTTAATATTATGAAACTTACTTCTTGCATTTATCACATTCCTGAAAATAAAAGTTTTATTAGAAAATTTAAATAATTATGTAGGTACTTATGTTAGTTGTTAGTATAAGATATTATATACTTTATAATAATAGTATTTTACAATAGTATTTTTAGAAGAACATTTTCATTTTGGTTTTATTAATCTCCAATGTAAATTGTTCACTTCAAATTTAAAATTATTTGAATTCCTCAAGTAATACATTGTTAACTGTTTATATACGATTAAATAATAGTAAAACTACTACCTATATGAATACTACTATATAATATATACTATATGAGGCGCTACACATCCAATATTTAGGGCGTTTTGTATAGTCAATTTTTATGAAATGGTATAAAAAAAGGAAAATCCAACAATTTAAAAATAGTCTTATGTCAGTACCATTTTTTATTGTTGTGTTATCAAGATATTTGTAAAAATTACATTCACGCTCTATAACTACAACTTTTATCTGTATAATAGTAGTCAAAATGTACACAAAATATTAAAAAAGAGAATATTCACTATGCCATAGCATGGAGTTTTTTTTTCAATATGTTATTTTGAAAACCTAAAATTTATAATTAAAAATTGTGAAATTTTTAAATAAAAAAATTTTTAACTAAAAAAACTCCACTTTACAGCATAGTAAATATTTTCATCTTTCATATTTTGTATGAATATTGACTCTTCGATTACTAAGAGAGAAGTTGTAGTTATAAAGCGTGAAAGTATTTTAATACCACTATAATGGCTGTGTAGCATCTTCTTAAAAGGACGGTACATCAGCATTTGCTTACTCTGTCTAACAAACTTACAATATAGGCAGTTTACGTTCGACATTCTTATTACAACTTTATTAATTATAATAGTAGAATAAATTTACTTATTACCAAATTTATAGACATGTCATTGTAGTCTAATGTAAATTGTAGTCAAGTCTAATGTAGTGTAGTATTTTTTCTTCGAACTTTCAATTTTGTTAAGGGATATAACTATTTTTGAATCTCCATAATGTAAATAGTTATATCTTTACAAAATTAAAATTTTGCAAAAAGATGGCACTACGGCATAGATATTGACCTCGTCTATAAATTTGATAATAAGTAAATTTACTCTAATAATATTATAATTGAAGAATAATATTATAATTGAAGAAGTTGTAATAAGAATTTTGAACACAAATATTCTATAATATCAGTTGATTAAATAGAGAGAACAAATGATTGTGTAGCTTTCTGTAAATGTTTTCGTTATTGAAATTTAGTACATAGGTATAACTATAAAAAGTATTCTAAAAATATTTGAAATACTAATTGTTAAGTATAAATTCAAATATATATTCTAAATACTTTTATTGGAATATATATTCAAAATACTTTTAAAAAGTATTTTACCTAAATCTGCAGATGTAGGCACTTGTAGTAAAAACTAAAGTAAACTATGAATACTGAATGAGTATTAAGATTTCATATTATACAATTTAACATTAATGGACGTCCTGCAATGTAGGTAGGTATTACATTTTAAATCGTTTATACGGGTCACTGTAAATTGCTTCCCGGGTATATATTAGACATATGTAAATTGCAACCTAAATATTTTTATTTACGCGTACATTATATTTTTGCAAAATAAATTTTACTTACTTAATTAATTTTACGTTTTGTGAAGTTAAAGCTTTAATATCAACATTTTGTAATTCAGAATGGATAATTTAGATGACCTAGTGAACATATCGTCAACAGCTTTTCTTTTTAAATTATTATTCAGTTTCTGTTGATATATTATTTTTCAGAAATTTATGAAAACAAAATTAAAAACCATCAATCACTTTTAACGTTTTATTTTTCTCGCTTTTTATAACGTTCATTTTTTATTTACTTTGAAATAAATACATATGAATAAAATACACAAAAAAGTTCTGTACACTGCACATGAGCTACGATCCAATACTAGCTGTTAGTAATATTATATTACTGAACAAATTATCTACATCGCAGAATATTAGGTACTGATCTTTAAATTATTTTGCAGTCTGGAAATATACAGAATATCCCGAGACACAATTATGTACATTTCAAAAATACCTGGGACACAATTTACACACGTTTTAAAAATACCCAGGCCGCGCAATTTACATAGTATATGACCATGACCTTTTTTTGGGGACGCAATTTATCTCCGGTTTATACTGGTTTAATTGTATAAGTCATCAATATATTTTTAAAAATAAAACAAATTACCTACCTAAATTATAGGTTTTTTTATTTACATAGGTAGGTATCCAATGTGGAAACTCTAATTGAAAACACTCAATATCCTTATAAAGAGCAATTCAATTTGCATTTTTTTTAATTTTTTTTTGTTATTTGTTATACTTAGTTACACATTTTACATACACATTTTCACACTCAAATTTTTTTACTGTTGATTAGATATGTGCATGCATAATACAACTTTATTTTCTTAAATAGCAACCTCCCACTTTGACCATTAATTATTATTTTTATATTTTTTTATAAATTTTAATTGTCAAAAAAGATTATTTCATGTTATATTACATAATATAAAGTATAGTAAATACAATATAAAAAATAGGTTTGGGGGCAGGGGGCAAATGCTACCTTTGCTCCCCCCATGGATCTGCCACTGACTATATTATGCATAATATTTAAATAAAATTTTACAACACATATACATATAAGGATAATGAGAAAACAAATAAGAATCTAACACTGTTTACATTATTTTAAAAATTTGAAGAAATTACAGAAAATTTAAATGTTTTAATAAAAGTAACCTACACAATTAACAAATATATTTATGTAAAAAAATATTTATAATTTTTAAAATAGCTATTTTAACTCAAAATGTTTTTCAATAAAATAGTGCACCTATAGTTATGTAGGTACCTGTTTAATAAATGTTGTATTGTATGTATATTATATAAATAGGTACTCATATAAAATAAATAATATTATGTACCATAAAGGTACCTATTATTTAATAACTTAAATTTAAATTATCATAATTTCTACAGTATTTATCTAAATACAATTATTACTTTGTTTTACCTACCTACTTATATTTTAAACACAAAATAATTATCTGTTTTTATTATGCATGTATATTGTATACCTAGAGTTCTAATTGCATTTATTTACCATGGTTGCATTACAAGGATGCTTAGCTAAAGACAGATTATCCTTTGCAGACCTAATTCCTTTTTGACGAGCCCTCATCTTCTCTGCTTTCTTCCTCTGTCCCGTTTTCTTTTTAGGCATATTTAATGTTTGGACACAGACACCTGTGGTATTATTATTATGTCATATTAATTCATTTTTAAATTAATGTAAGTAAAATCAAATTAATAGGTCAGTACTCACCTTCAAACGATAAAATAACAATTTTAATTATAAATTATTAAATTTAAAAATATCAATAACGAAAATTAGGAATTTACCACCAAGGAGGCGATAGAACACCTTGAAAACGTCACGAGTTCTTGATAAATATAAATGATTAGATAAGAATATGTTGCAGGTTGGCAACCGAGATTTTATAAACCTCAGTTGGTAGCTCCTGAACGTTATTATATAGCAAGCCTTTCTTTTTTTTAGCAGGAAATTTTATTATTACAGGGAAGTAGGTATTATAATATACAGCAAGTAATGTATTTGAATATTTAAAATAATGTATTTTATAATATTTTAATATTAATAAATTGTTGGTAAGTACTTACTTGTATCGTATTCCATATTCTATATTTAGGTATATCGTAATCGTATATAGGCATACTGAATATTTAATATTTTGTTAAATGTGGAGTAAAAATATAATGCTAAAAAACAAAAAACTGTATTAATTTATTAAAACAAATTAGGTAGGTACATTTTTGTGATATAGGTAGGTATACCTATACTTGTATAAATAGAGAACTTTTAAAATTGAGTTAAATTTACAATTATACAAAACACTAAAATATTCAGTGGCGTACCTAGACAGTTTTATGGGGGGAGGGGGAGGGCCAGAGGGGGGTTCTATCCCATAAACATTTTTATCATATATCCCCCAAAATAATACAATAACTTAATAGTTACAACTTACAATGTATAATACGGATTACGGAGATGTTCCATATCGCCTCCCACAGATATGCCACTGAAAATAATATGTAGAAAGTGTAGGTTATTATATACCTATACTTTGCACATACCTAAGTCAGTATAAGTGCAGTCAATGGTTATTTTATTGCATACACGGTTAATTTTTCATTTGTATGGGTATATCCAAACTGGGAGAGAGGGACGAGAGGGGGTGGCTACTTTCTCTGGTAAATTTTTTGAAGTGCCATGCCCTCCTTAATAATATGGAAATTAATTTTTAAATTTTTTTTTTTTGTAAACATTTGTGATTTGTAGCAATTTATTATCTGAATCTATTACGACTGTTGTATGAAATATCTATAGGTATTTAATTCAAAATACAATTTTTAGCAAAGTTGGTAGCATTATTTTCTGATTTATATCTAATAATTTTCCATTATTTTCGGTGGTTTTCCTTTTTTTCCAATTTTATTGCTAATTAGGTATCGAAATTGGTAACATTTTTTTATTATTATCACGTAAGTATTATGTAACAATAAATATTTGATGCAAATTTCAAGTTTTTGGTATTAAATTTTTCCTATTTATACGTACCTATAACAATAATTTTGGGTAAGTATAGTTTTTATTGACGCTTAGGTACATATCCTCTAAATTTCCTCTACATACGATACATTACCTATCGTAAAACCAAGAGATTCGTTTCTCCGCACAAAATCTATAACTTAGTAATATGTTTTGTAATTCTTAGGTATAAGTTTAAAAATTGTATTTATTTTTAGTGACTTATTTTTTATAAAATGTCTACAGTCTTTTAAATTGCTTATTTTGTATACCTAACTCCTAATTTAAAAGTTGTTTATTTATTTTGCTATACAGCTAGTATATACACATTTGATGTTTGTATAGAATTTCAAGATATTATGTTAAAGATTATATAACATAGGTATATTATGATTAGAGAATGGATTTTTAGATTTTTACATATTTTAACTGTAGACTGTATGCAGTTCGACGAGGATAAGAAATTTAGACGATTTATTGATCACAGAATTCATAGAAAAAGATGTTTACTCAAATGCCACTGATTTAGTTTGTTTTATAGAGAATATATTTTTTTTAAAGAATGAAAAGAGAATATTTATTAGTGCATATTAGTATCATATACTTATAGCTTTCTAATTATGATTGTGAGATAATACAAAACTATGATACGTTTTTACGTTACCACAGAATTTTTTTGGGGGGAGGAGCTAAGGAAAAAAATTGATTTTGCTCTCTCTAAAAAATGTCCCAAGTTATGCCTATGGGTATATCCATATATAGGTACCTATAATAGGTTTAGGACCGGCTATGTTTTTAGAAACCTTTTTGAAAACGTAAATAGGTAAAAAAAAATGTCATCAATTTTTTTTCGTAGATGTTATACTACGAAATACTTCTTTAAAAAAGTAATAAGTAAAAAAAGGTCAGAATATGCAAATATGCCGCCCCCTTGTAAAATGACGCGCCTGGGCCCACCGTGGTCTATGCCTTAAACCGTCTCTGTATACATACAACCTAACCTATACGTTATCTAATATTATAATTTAGTAAGTAGGTACCTGATTAAATTACTTGTTGGTGTTATACTCCATCATGATATGTTATATATTTAGGTAGGTACCTAACATTTTATATTTTGCTAAAATGTATGTAGATACCTATAATAGGTATAGGTATCAGTCTTTTTTAGCTCCTTTGAAATCCCCATTTCAATCAACGGTCACCCGGTACAAATAATAAATAAGACATTGTATGGTTATTTTGAATATCCAATGGATATGTGGTACCCATCCATACCTATAGTGGATAATTTTTGATGTGTGATGGGTTATCTATGATTATGGATATTAATTAAATTAAATTAATTAATTAAATATTGAATAATATTAATATATGGACACGTAGCAGACACGTAGCCAGAAAAAAGCTCTTGAGTGATTCAATATTTTTGGATCCATTGACGGCTACGGATCTTTTAACTGCAGGGCCAAATTGGTTATGGGCGAGCTACCGGGAAAATCTCGGTGGGCCACTCGGATATTTGGGTCGATTAAGTAATGTGTGTAGGCCAAAAATATATTTGCCTAAAGTGAAATTATTATCTTAATAGCCGATGATACACTACAGTTCACTAAAACATTTTTTAAAAAGATTGAAAATGCTTTTTGTGAGGATATGTTTAGGTCACTAAAATTTCGAGGGACTTAACGGTTTAGAGATAAACTGCGTTAGGGTTATTTGAGTATACGTCAGCACCTATGAGGAGATGTGGGTCTGTTCTGTGCTATTTTTCTTTTTATATACCTGTCCAGTATCTATTTGCTAACAAGGGGAGGACGGAGAAGAGGTCTGAACTCGGAACCATGCTGAGTGCTGACGTTAGATGTCGTATCCCGATTCTCCATTGTCTATCATTTCCCTCTCATTTTTTATTTCAGTGAATCTAAAAATGAATTTTCATTTTTATTTCTTTACATACTACCTATCTTAAACATAAATTGGAGTCATTCAGCATCATTCTTGAAGTCGTATTCGTAATATGTCAACAATTTTAATGTAAAAATTTTACTGTTTACATATTTGAAAGACATAATTTTCGTGACTTTTTAAAACTAAACACTATTTTATTATATAGGTACATACAATCCCATTTTATACTGGATATATTCATGTATGATCATTGGTCATCCTAGTATACATATTATAAAGAAGTAAAATAAACAAAATTCAAATTAAACAAGTAGATGTTCATATTCGGTTTTTTCATTACATACAGGGTGTTTCTAAAATGAATACCGAAAATTTGTACACACACTCAATGGGGTGACACAATGACGAAAGATTTGAATTTTTTTTTCTACCTTTAAAAACTAAGTTTTTAAATTGTAATTCATAGTATTTTGAGATAAATGTAAAAATAAATGTACTATGATATTTCCTATAAAATTCTCATACGAATCGATATGTCACATCATTTTTCATAATTTTCGTTCCTTTTTAACGTTTTGATGATTAATGTCGTCATAATGAAGAAAATTATGTGACATATCGAATCATATGAGAAATTTGCAGAACATTTTATGGCATTATTTATTTATTGACGTCTAATATACCTGATTAATTAACACGGTTTTTAAATGAAAAAACTTTGATTTTTACATTTATTCTTAAAATATTGCAATACATATATAAATATTTCATGATAATTAATAAAAATAATTCCATTATATTTCCTAAAAATTTCTTATATAAACCGATCTGTCACATCACTTTTTTCATCATGATGGCATCAGGTGACACTGAGTGTCAAAACGTTAAAAAATGAACGAAAATGAACAAAAATGATGTGATGTATCGATTCGTATGAGAAAATTGCAAGAAATATAACGGTGTATTTATTTTTACATTTATGTCAATATATTATGAATAGCGAATAAAAAATTTAGGTTTTAAAGGTAGAAAAAAATTTCAAAATTTTCGTCATTGGATCACTCCACTGAGTATGTGTTTAAAATTCAAACCAATTTTATCGTTTATAAACATTTATCGTTTATTTATATGCAGAATCAAAAGCGTTCTAACTTATAATTCGATATTTTCAAATTGTTTAGGATAGCATTTTGAAATTTCTAATAATAAAGTGAATTGGTTCAATTCAATTTAAAAATATAGCTCATACAATTTCATAATTGGATAGAAAAAATGAAAAATAACTCGAAAATTGGTTATTTAGAAAAATCTTATATTCTTTTATCATTATATTTGTATACCTAGTGGCTACTGGCTAGTACTATAGTATATAGTTATAGTTATTATAGTTATATCAGACAGTGGCGTATTTTCAATTTTTTTTTTTTTTTTTTTTTTTGGTTCTAAATATAATAAAACCAATATATATTACTATCTTCAGGGGCAAAATAGCTTAGTTGACAGACAAAAGACTTTTGGTACATGATGGGTGGGGTTAAATACTTATTTAAAATATTTCATTTGAATTTTGAACTTTGTACTTTTCGAAATTTTTAGTTTTAAATGCACTTCATTTTGATAGTTTCAGAATATATTTGTAAAGTATTTTTGCATTCCATGAAAGAAATCTTATCAATAAGCATGAATAAAAATGAGTGAAAAAATAATTTTTTCAGTATTACATATTCTTATATTCATACATTTTCTTAATTTTCTATCAGCATAATATAAAAAAAAAACTGTGTGGTTTTTATTTTTGGATTATTTTAAGATATTTATTTGAAAATTAAAATATTTTAAGTATAATCTTTAAATAATCCAAAAATAAAAGCCACACAGTTTTTTTTACTTATAGGCCGATAGGCATAAGTATACTTATACATGACAAAAATGTTAATAGTCTTTGACAACAATACTACATACAAACAGACTATAGGATAGGTCATGAAAGTTGTAAAATATAATATTAAAACATTAATTTAGTATACTTTTAAGTTTTAATTGATACATTTTCATTAAATTCCTCAGTTTGGTAATAAATGATAAAAGTATCTAAGAACTACAGCCTAGCTAGTAATTATAAAATAATATAGTTTATCGAATTTCGATTACCAAAAATCTCCAATCACATTTGTAAAATCATTTTAGGTGGTAAATACATTAATTGGAGACTAAAATACGTGTTTAAAACATTTTCAATAAAAAAAAAAATATAAATATATATATATTTATTTTAATCGTTATTAAAATCATTTTTTAATTTCTGTTTAACCTTGAAAAAAATAAAAATACATGCTCTGTGAAATGTTGAAGTGTTTAGAACCAATATTTTAGGATTCATGAGAAAATAATCATTAATTTAACCCATTTTTCGTTATTTTCGATAGTTTTGTCTGCTTTTTTTTTTTTTTAAATTGACAAATTACCATTTTAAAGTACTATATAATGAATATAGGTACGCATGAAAAAAATCAGATCATGACGGAAAGTCTTCTGGTCAATAAATTGCTCACAGTAAAATATAAAACAAATGAACATCTTTGAAAACGAAAAAATATTTTGCATCGCTCATAATTTAAAATTTAGTCTATATATTAATTTTTAGGGTATTATTATTACTTTTTCAAGTCATCAAACTCTATTTCCAGGTATTAAAAAATAATATTAATTATAGGTATTTAAGTGTTTAAAATCAATATTTTTTGGTTCTAGTGGGTTCGGTAGCCCTGGATCCCCTCTCTTCGTAAATATGCCACTGATATCAGATAGGTACATTGCGTTAGAACTTAGATTTTGTTGAATATAAATAATATTCGTACCAGTCGTACCTATCGTATATAGTCATATATATCAATTTGTAATATATCGTTTTGATTTCATACACATTTGACATAGATATATTGTAATATTGTAATGTAAAAGTATATTTATTTTGATAATTTTATTTATCGATAAAAATAATTAATAGACTCGAGCAATATAATGTTCATACTTCTATATAGAAAAATATTTTAATTGATAGGTAATACAGCTGATATAGTATTTAAAATGTGAAGTTCATGAAAATAGGTCGAATATAATCAAATAAATGCACAAAAAATGTTTTTATAATATAATATAATATTGTGGTCTATGCTCTACGCCGTGAAATCATTTAACTTTAAAAATTTATAATTATTAATTATTATAAATACCGATAAAAGAAAATTAAGATCGACGAACACGTGTTGCGTAATCGCTGAATTCCTAATACATTTATCGTAATTTCGTCATTTTTTAAAATATATTTATATCATTAAAATTCAAATAACAGAACATATTTTAGATTCTGAGCGTAGCGAGGGAGCTAGTGGTTTTACAATGATGTTTATTTTATTTTTATTTTTTTCTCTGTTAACAAATTTACTACCAGAAGGAGTGCTCCGATCTATACAAGCTTAATACTACCAAGAATTGATGAAATAACGGTAAATTTACGGTTTCGTCAAATCGGGAATTTTCAATTCTTCATAATTTCGAAAATAAAGACTTGAAAATCTTGAAATTTTTATCCAATATTTAATTTAGTAATCTATTAACAATGATTAAGATTTTTTAAAAATTTTTGAAATTTTGGGCTATTTATAGACATTTTAGTTTTCAAGGTTTCTAGGTCCTAAAAAGAGTAATTTTCGGTTTTTATAGGTCTGAAAATTTTATACAGCGTTAAATATACGTTACGCTTACTAAATTAAAAAAATCTCAAAAATTCGTAGTCACAATTTTTTTTTTATAGTCATTTAAATTTTTTCGACAAAATTATCAATTTTGAGGTATTTAAGTCCAAATAGTTGGTAAAATGAGATTTTAAGACCTGAAAAAATTTAATATAACGTTAGTCGTGCATTAA